>JAVHZT010000200.1:0-100000 GCA_035079005.1 Fraxinus americana | reverse complement strand
AGACATGTAAACCAACCACTCCACATAATAACTTCATCATTTTTTTTGCATCTATCCCACACAAATCAAACTCTTTCTTGAGATGTAGGAAGAGTTATGAATATAGATCTTTTCACATTAAAATCACTCTCCTTCATCACTTATTTTCTTTTTCTTTCTTTTCTTTTCTTTTTCTTCAATCATTCATTTTTTTTTCTTATTCTTCTTGTGTTTTTCTTGCACAATGTAAACTCCAAATTATACACCAATATAGAACTCCCTGAATCGACATAGAAAATTTGTTCCAATTCACCAATAATAGCACTACCATAAATCTTGATACCCCCACACTTATTTCATTGCATATCCACACTTCTCATGACATTCAACAATACTCCACTAGCTCTAAGGCTTGGATAAAGACATTGTTTTTTCAGTTTAAAGCTTGTAATGTGAGTTTATACAAAGAAAAGACAATGAGGCTCAAAGGGGCTCAACAATGGAAAATTCAATTATAGGGTCGGCTATTTGGCTAAGGTGGCTAATTTATATAACAAAGATGGCCTTAATCATGTTCGTACATGCATGTGTCAATGTGATCTTGAAGAGAATCAAGGCAAGTTCTAGAGAGACAAAACCATGGAAGAATATCATACATGAAAAAAAATAATGAGACTGTTATAGATATCTCAGTCTAAAGGCTCAAAAATCTCACCGGCTTTTGTCCACATAATTTAATTACTACCATCCTCAAAGAAAATAACTGACTAATCAACTCCAAGTTGGAAGATTATTCATTCAATCATGTTATGAGTTCTTTAAAAGCCTAATTAATTCAGCAAATAGCATATACAACCCAAAACAATCATTTAACTCTCAATTCATTTTCTTGAAAAATCATGCAAAAAATTTTTAAAATTTTTGAAATTTAAACTCAATCTAAATTTAAACTCAATCTAAATCACCTCCCCCACACTTAAAACTTACATTGTCCCCAATGTAAGGTGAAATGCAAAGAAAAGACAAAGGTAACTAAAATATGAATGCGAAAAATAAAAAATAAATAAATAAATAAATAAAAAGATAAAGGAACGAACTCCCCTTGGGTTGCCTCCCAAGCAGCGCCTTTGTTTATTGTCTTTAGCTAGACTTATTGTTTATCCTTCAACTGGCATAGAGTGGGTCGTCGAGATCCAATTGTGTCACGTCCTCCACCTGAAGACCTTCATAGAAAGGTTTGAGTCTATGACCATTCACCTTGAATACCTTTGAGGTTTCAGGACTTTGGACTTCTCGCACCATGAGGAAAGACATTAGTAATAACAAAAGGTCCAATCCAACGGGAACGCAATTTACAGGAAGCAGACGAAGCCGCGATTGGTATAGGAGGACTTTTTGACCAACTTCAAATTCCTTCCTAGAGATCATCTTGTCATGGAAAGCCTTCGTTTTCTCCTTGTAAATTCTTGCACTCTCATAGGCATCATTGCGAATTTCCTCTAACTCTTGAAGTTGCAACTTTCTGTGTTCTCCACTCTCATCCATCTTCATGTTGAAACTCTTGACGGCCCAGTAAGCTTTGTGTTCTAACTCCACTGGAAGGTGACATGGTTTCCCAAACACTAATCAGTAAGGTGACATACCAATGGGTGTTTTGTATGCAGTTCTGTATGCCCATAAAGCCTCATCCAAGCGCAAGCTCCAATCTTTTCTATTTGGGCAGACCGTTTTCTCAATGATGGATTTGATTTCACGATTTGACACCTCTGCCTGACCATTAGTTTGTGGATGATATGCAGTTGACACCTTGTGGGTGACATGGTATTTCCTCAACAGAGCTTCCACAGTTCGATTACAAAAATGAGTTCCACGATCGCTAATGAGAGCTCTCGGAATCCCAAACCTGGAGAATATATTAGACTTGATAAAATCTGCAACAACTTTAGAATCATCAGTCCTAGTGGCTTTGGCTTCCACCCATTTCGAAACATAATCCACAACAAGCAAAATATAAGTAAAACCGAAAGAGACAGGAAATGGTCCCATGAAATCAATGCCCCAAACATCAAAGATTTCACAAACAAGTATGGCAGTTTGTGGCATTTCAGTCCTCTGTGATATATTACCTGTTTTTTGACAGTTTTCGCATGACTTACAAAAGGAGTAGGCGTCTCGAAACAAGGATGGCCAATAGAAACCACATTCAAGCACTTTTCTTGCTGTCCTTTTTGCTCCAAAATGTCCTCCACAAGCATAGGAGTGACAAAAGGTGAGAATGGAAGTAATCTCATTTTCAGGAACACGCCTTCTAATCACTTGATCTGCACAATGCTTCCACAAGTATGGATCGTCCCATACATAATATTTTGCATCACTCTTTAGCTTATCTCTTTGACCCCTAGACAAATTAGAAGGTAAAGTGTTAACAACCAAAAAGTTTACAATGTCTGCATACCATGGTAAAGTTGTGCTTGCAGAAAATAATTGCTCATCAGGAAAGGTTTCCTGCAATTGGAGTTCAGCATCCACGTTAGTTAAACGGCTCAAATGATCTGCAACGTTGTTTTCTGTTCCCTTTTTGTCTTTGATTTCCAGGTTGAATTCACTCAGGAGAAGTATCCATCGTATTAGTCTTGGTTTCGCCTCTTTCTTTATCATCAAGTAACGCAGCCGCATGATCGTAGTAAATAATCACTTTAGTTCCAAGTAAATAAGGACGAAATTTTTCTAAAGCAAAAACAATAGCCAAGAGTTCTTTTTCGGTTGTAGTGTAGTTTCTCACGGGCATCATTTAGAGTTACGGATGCATAATAGATGGCATGAGATGCTTTTCCGTTCTTTGACCTAACACCGCACCTACGCAAAGTTGCTCGCATCACACATGATTTCAAAGGGAAAGTTCCGATCGGGGGTTGAATGATTGGTGCAGAAGTCAACAGTTCTTTCAACTTATCAAATGCCATTTTGTATGCCTCATCAAATTCAAAAGCGACATCCTTTTGTAACAATTTGCCTAGGGGCAAAGCAATTTTGGAGAAGTCCTTGATAAACCTGCTATAAAAACCTGCATGTCCAAGAAAAGATAAAACCTTCCGCACACTAGCGGGGTAATGTATAGATTGAATAATGTCAATTTTAGCTTTATCTACTTCAATGCCCTTAGATGAGATAACATGCCCTACAACTATACCTTGTTTTACCATAAAGTGACACTTTTCAGAATTCAAAACAAGATTAGTTTCCATACATCTTTTAAGGATTAACTCAATGTTACGCAAATAGTTATCAAATGAATCCCCATAAACTGTGAAATCATCCATAAAAACCTATATGATATGCTCAACATAATCTGAAAATATATTTACCATAAATCGTTGAACAGTAGTTGGAGCATTACAAATACCAAATGGCATGCGATGGTGTGCAAATGTTCCAAATGGACATGTGAAGGTCGTCTTTTCTTGATCTTCTAGGGAAATTGCAATCTGAAAATAACCTGAATAACCATCAAGAAAACAATAGTAAGAATGACCAGCTAACCTTTCAAGCATTTGATCAATAAAGGGTAAAGAAAATGATTCTTTTCGGGTCATATCATTTAATTTCCTATAGTCTATACAAATCCTTCATCCATTTTGAACATGGGTGGTAACTAATTCATCGTTCTGATTCTTCACGACAGTTATCTCCGTCTTCTTAGGAACCACTTGAACTGGACTGACCCAACTGCTATTAGAAATAAGATAAATCATGCCAACTTCCAAAAGCTTGAGGACCTTTTTCTTCACTACATCCATCATGGGTGGATTCAATCTTCGTTGAGGTTGACGGGAAGGCTTTTCTCCTTCTTCAAGCAAAATCCGATGCATGCATGTGGATGGTGATTCCCTTGATGTCTGCGATTGTCTAACCAATGGTACATTCGATGCTCCTTGAGGACCTCTACCAATTTTTCTTCTTGCAATGTAGTCAGTTCGTTGGAAATAATTACTGGCAATGTTTTGTCATCTCCAAGGAATACATATTTAAGGTGAGTAGGGAGAGGTTTCAAATCCAGAATCGGGGCTGCACAAATGAAGGTAGAGTCTTTTCATTAGAAACAGGCAAATCAACAAATAAACTATTACCTACTTGTTGTGACTTTGGAGGAGTGTTCAACATATCAACAGCTCCTTGCAAGCTGGGATTCAAAGTTAATACATCACTCTCTTTCTCTATATTCTTACAAATAGCAACCTCTAAGTCATCCTTCCCATCAATTTCAAAAACATCTTGTGCTAGATCATCAATTACATCAATAGAATACACAGCATTATCATCAACAGGAAATTTCATGGCATCATAGATATTAAATGTAATTACCTCACCATCAAATTCCATGGTCAATGTACCACTATGAACATCAATTTTAGTTTTGGATGTTTTTAAGAATGGTCTTCCTAACAAAATAGGGTTAGTTTGGTCACTGTTTTCCATATCAAGCACATAAAAGTCAGCAGGAAAAACCAAGTCATTAACTTGTACAAGGACATCCTCAATCACGCCCTTTGGGTAGGCATTTGATCTATCAGCTAATTGAATTACCACACCAGTTTTAGTTAAGGGGGCAAGTTTCAAAGAAGCATAAATGGAATATGGCATGACATTTATAGAGGCTCCTAAGTCTAACATGGCTTTCTCAAATCCGGTGTTACCTATCATGCAAGGGATAGTAAACATACACGGTCTTTGCATTTTGTAGGAAGTTTCCTTTGAATGACTGCAGATACGTTTTCTCCAACTTTCACCTTTTCACACCCCTTCGATTTACGCTTTCTCTTAATAGTACATAATTCTTTTAAAAATTTAGCATAACGGGGTATTTGTTTAATAGCATCTAACAAGGGAATGTTCACCTCACATTTTCGAAAAGTTTCATAAAGCTCCCTATTTGGATCATTTTTCCTAGATTCTATCAAAGCCTGAGGGAATGGGGCTACTGGTTTATAATCAGATAGTGGAGGAAACTTACGTTTTGGTGCATCATCCTTAGTTGGGTTACTCTTTTCCATAGTGATTTCCATGTCTTTCTCATTGTCTTGTTCTGATGATGTAGGAACTTCATTTACTGGGGTTTCCACTTCCTTGCCATTCCTCAATATAATTGCACTTGCGTTCTCCCTCGGATTTACTACCGTTTGAGAGGGTAGTTTTCCCGCATTCTGTGACTCCAACCGACTGACCGCGCTAGCCATTTGACCCATTTGATTCTCCAAACATTGAATGCTAGCCTTGGTCTCCTGTTGAAATTGTAAAGTGTTAGTTACAAGAGATTTAACAATATCTTCTAAAGACATTTCAGAATTAGAAGATTGGCCCTGTTGTTGTCTAGGCGGGTATGGCTGCCTATATTGTTGAAAGTTTGGGCGATTTTGAGCAACATGTTGATTTGATTGTGAACTTCCATAGCTAAGATTGGGATGATCCCTCCATCCTGGGTTGTATGTCTTCGAAAAAGGATCATAATTCCTTTGTGGTTGTCCAGGGAAGCCACCCGCTGCATTAACTTGTTCTGTGGGTTCTTCTTGAAGAGTTGGACATGCATCAGTTGGATGTCCCATTACTGAACAAATTCCGCAAACCTTCGCTGTCTGCACATTACCTGTGGCCATTTGACGAACAAGAGTAGTTAGATTCGCTATTTGTTGTTCAATGGATGAGACATTTACCTCGTTAACTTGTCTAGAAGGAGGATCAAATCTAGCGCCAAATTGTTGAGAGTTGGCTGCCATGTTTGCAATTAAGTTTCTCGCTCCTTCCGGAGTTTTATCAACTAAAGCTCCTCCACTTGCAGCGTCAATCATGCTCCTATCTGTGGGTTGGAGACCTTCATAGAAGTATTGGATGAGAAGTTGCTCACTGATCTGATGATGGGGACAGCTTGCACACAATTTCTTGAACCGCTCCCAATACTCATGTAGAGATTCCACTGTGATCTTGTACGACACCACAAATTTCTTTCCTAATATTTGCTGCCCTTGAAGCTGGAAAATATTTCTCTAGAAATAATCTCTTCATTCCTTCCCATGTGGTAATGCTTCTCGATGGTAGATAGTAGAGCCAATCCTTAGCCGAATCCTTCAGAGAAAATGGAAAGGCTCTCAGTTTAATCTGTTCTTCAGTAATTCCAGTGGGTTTCATACTCATGCAGACCACATGAAACTCTTTCAAATGTTTATGAGGATCTTCACCTGCAAGACCATGAAAAGTAGGCAAAAGGTGTATTAGTCAGCATTTAAGCTCAAATGTAGTGGTAGCATCTAAAATAGGAAAAGTTATGCATAAAGGTTGTTGATTCAATGTAGGTGCTGCAAGCTCCTTCAAAGTCCTATTTTCGGCCATGGTTTCTTCTCTTCCAAACTCAAAATCACTTGTAAATGGATTGTTGGGATTGAGATTGCTTTCTTCAAGATTTTGTTGGATGCTACTCTTTAACCTGCGTAAAGTTCTCTCAATTTCTGGATCGTACTGCAAATCACTTTAATTAGAAGATCGAGTTGCGGTCATAAACAAAAAGAACAAGTGAAAAATAAACCAAAAGGAAGCTAGATTAAGTAAGATAAATAAAATTCTATGCTAAAATTTCTAAAAACAATAAAATACCTAAAAATCTAGAAAATTATGATATCTTTAACTTTTTTTTTTTTCAAAAATAAAATAAAATTACTAAAGAAGCACAAAAATAAATTAACACCACTCCCCGGCAACGGCGCCAAAATTTGGTGTGCTGTCGTAGGCACCCAAAAATAGTCCTTAAACCTCTAAAACTAATGTAGTAATGGAAGTAAGGGTCGATCCCACGAAGAGTGTGCAATTAACGATTTATGCTTCGTATAACGATTGGGGGGTTTTGTTTATAACGAAATCAATCTTATAACAAATAACAATGTAAATTAACGAGTTGTATTAAATCAATGAAACGAGTCTTGATCAAAGTCAACTTCCACCATTGGAGATTTATAACAATTCATTAATCCACAAAGAATAATCAATCCACATTCACAATATTCATCGTTGGAATAAATTCCTATTTTTCCTTAATTTTAGTTAATCAGAAACCAGCGTTCTAATTAACCCTAATTATCAAATAATCTCAGACCAGCGCTAAAGATTCAATTTAATAACAGCTTTAAACAATAGAGAAATCGATGAACTAGATAATACAAACACCAGCGGTTGCATTCAATCTATTTAAACATTCTTCTTAAGATTCAATAACCTCTATCGCAGAAAATTATCAAATCCTAGTGCTTCACAAGTTAAATGATTCAAACAATTACAGATTTGAGATTTAACTTAGCTATAGATTGCAATATATGAAAAACTAATAGGCCTCTTAGCAATCAAACATGACAATCATAAAATTATGCATAGAAGAATATTCAATACTGAAAATATAAATTAAACAATGAAAATAGGTGGATCTCACAGTTATAATGTATTCCAAGGCTTCGGTATCCTTCAATCAAGCGTAAAAGTTTAGTTACACATGATAGATCTAAGAAAAATAGAGAGAAAATAGGTTGGAGGCGTTCTGGTCCGTTCTAGGGTTTTAAAAGATGTATTTATAGTTGTTTCCATAGGTAGTTGACTTAAATTAGGAAACCAGAATTTTCGTATCGGAAATGAACCATGCGGCCGCATGGTTTAGAGGCTTGCGGCCGCAAGGAACAAATGAACTCAGCCTTCAAACTCTCGGTAATGGTCTATGCGGCCGCATGGAATTAAAGGCTTGCGGCCGCATGGTTTTACGAAATTTCCTCCGAACAGCTTTCAGTGTTTTGGTCGTATCTTCTCTTCCCGATATCCGATTGAGGCGATTCAAGATGCGTTGGAAAGATAACTCAAAGGGCTACAACTTTTATTCAGATATGATCTTCCAATTCGATCGTTTTCCATGTCAAAAATGGGTCTCAATATGAGACTGAAAATCGGTGTATAACTTTTCGATTGGAAATTGATGTGTGATCATACTTTGACGATATTTCATCCATTTGACGTCTTCTTTCAAGCAATTGACTCTCAAATCTTCATTTTTTGGTTTGACACAACTTTTGTGTATTTGCACGCTAGTCCTTGAACTTTCATTTCCTTTCACTTTGGTCCATTTTCACATATTTCTTCCAAATTACGCAATATCCATCAACTTGCCACCTAAACCAAAATATGAGAATACTAAGTACATTTAGGCATAAAATAGTCATATGAGCACATTGCTCTAATTTATTTTGGACCCGGGAGTCCGTTACTATTATTATTATTATGGGCCTACCCGTCCAATATTATTTAGGCATGAGTGCCAACTAGTATAGGATACAAGTTGTAGCTGAACTAATTGAAGATACAAGAAGTGGAGGAGACCATAGAGATGGAGTATTGTATGAATCAATGCTATATCCCCTAGAAATTGACCGACTAATCTTCCTTATGGCTCGGGAAGACTAGATAGTATAAGTCCATAATCGTCCACACTATTATATGTATATTTATTTGCATGATAGATGTATAATAGAAAATATATAATCATTACGATGAGACCTTTGCATGTAAAAACTCCTTGTTAAAAATATTAAGTCAATGTGCTATTCGCCTTCCATCATTGAGTGAAAAACGAGAGTCTTAAATCGATCTCAACTTGTTGAGTACACTTAAGGCTGGTCTATTAGGGATATGTTTGACACTATGAAACATTAGATATTTCTGTATGATGGATTTGACTTAACTAAAATTTATCTTTTGTAGAGTACATTCAAGAAGATAAATTTTAGAGACATGTCAAAATATTAAGTCATATTTATATTCGCATTCCACCATTATAGTGAAAAACGAGAGTTCTAAATCGATCTTAACTTGTTGAGTAACTCAAGACTGGTCTATTAGGGATATGTTTGACACTATGAAATATTAGATATTTCTGTATGATGGGTTTGATTTAACTAATATTTATCTCTTGTTGAGTACACTCAATGAGATAAATCTTAGAAGCATGTTAAGCTAAAGCTAATACATAAAATGTAGGGGTGAGTGCGGGTCGGTTCGGTTCGTTTCGGTTCGATTTTTTTCGGTTTCAGAAATTTTTGGGTATTTAGTAAATGGAACCGTCAGTTTCAAATATAATTCTGGAACCGTTCGGGTTCGGTTCTGTTCGGTTCCGTACTATAATTAATTTTTTTAACATTTAGAATAACACTACATAAATACACATGAAAATAGATACTAATACTAATAACAAAAAGTAGATATAAATACCAAGTTCAATATTAGCTTTTACAAATAAACGTAATATTTTAAAACATTGATAATACTTACCAACTATGTAATGTAATCATCAGTTGCTTGACTTGCCATACTAGCTACTAAGAAACTCTACAAGAAAAAAATGAAAAAAACAAAAACACAATTAACAAACATAAATAAACTATAAATTGTTCTAATAAAATTTAATAAGAAAAAAATATAATATATATTTTATTACATGTCTCAATGCGCTCATAGAATTCCGTCTCTTCAATGCAAACTCTATCTTCGGAAACTCTCAATAGTCTAGACTCTTCCCTTAGCCAGTTTTGTGTGCAAATCAAGGCCTCAACTGTTTGAGGAGTTAAAGAACTCCTAAATGGATCTAGAATGCGCCCTCCAGTACTAAATGCTGACTCAGAAGCAACTGTAGATACAGGATTAGTAAGAACATCCCTTGCAACCTCAGATAAATATTCAAATCTTGATTTATTGACCTTCCACCAATTTAAAATGTCAAAATTTCCATCACTAGCATCTTCAGTGGGTTTCATTAAATATCGTTGTACCTCATCTTTTCTAGAAAAATCCATGTTGGTGTTTTTCAATTTCTTGTACCTAAAATCAAAATTACAATCATCCCAATCATCATCATCATTCGAACCCTCCAACACAGTGACTCCATCATTAGATTCATCGCCCCCACTTCCACTAGCTCCATTGTTTGAACGATCCCATCCCTTGTATTGGTTATACAAAGCATACAATAATTTCATGACCTCATTTTTTGTGGCTTCAACCTTAACGCAGTCATACAAGATACCAATACAATGTACAACAAACTCCAACTTATACATAGGATCAAGCACAACTGCTACAATCAAAATCTCGTTCCTTTTATCAACTTTACCCCAATACTTCTCAAACTTAATCTTCATACTATTTGCTGTACTACGTAGCAAATAATCTTCATTTGCTCAATTTTACAAACTTCATTGAAGTAAATATTGGAAGTAAAACTCAATGAAGCACTAAACTTCAATGTGACATCACAAAAGGTTCTGAGCAACTTGGCAAATTTTCTGGCTTTCTCCCAATCATAACTTGTAGGTGGCCCCTCTTTTTCTTTTCCACCTTCATTCTCATGAAAATATTTATAATAAAATCCACCATCTTCCTCCATTCTTTCAAAAGCTTTTTCAAAATTCAATGCACTATCCAACATCAAGAAAGTTGAATTCCATCTAGTAGGAACATCTAAAATAGGAAGTTTTGTGCAAGCAATCTTTTCCCTTTCAATACAACATTTAAATTTCATCAACCGTGAAGGAGATGATCGAAAATATTTGACCGCATTACGAATACTTTCTATAGATGGACTAAACCCTTTCAACCCTTCTTTAACAATCAAATTGACTATGTGGGCTGAACAACGTACATGCAGATAAGAACCACCTAAAATCATAGTATCATTAGGTTTCCAATTCTTCAACTTGTTTTTCACATAAATGATCGCTGCATTATTTGTGCTTGCATTGTCTACAGTAATGGTACCCACATGCTCTATTCCCCAATCAAGCAAACACTATTCAATAAGCTTCCCAATTGTCTCCCCTTTATGATTTGAAACAACAGAAAAACTCAATATCCTCTTATGCAGTTTCCAACTTCTATCAATGAAGTGTGCAGTGACTACCATATAATTGATGTTCTGAATTGATGTCCAACAATTAGTGGTTAAAGAAATCCTTTACCTATCATTAATAAATTTCATCCTCAATGATTTCTTTGTTTCATGGTAGAGATGTAGCACATCTCTAGTAATCGTTCTTCGAGAAGGAACCTCAAATCTAGGGCAAAGTTGCTGCACAAATTCCTTAAAACCCACACCTTTCACAAAGGAAAAAGTCAATTCATCAATAATAATCATCTTTACCAATGCTTTTCTACACTTTTCTTTATCAAACACCATAGCCATAATACCACCATCATTGTTTTCTTAAGTCAATATTGCTTGGTTTTCATCATCCGTATTGTTCTTATACGCAAAACAAGCTTTTAAATGCTTCCACATGGTAAAAGTCCCAGTACTATAAACAGCCTTAAATGTTCTCCCACAATAATTACATTTGGCTCTTTCTCCACCAAGTATGTTGGTGAAATGATTCCATATTTCTGACCTCTCTTTAGGCCCTTTTTTGTCTCCCATTTTAGCATCCATAATTGGTATCACCTGTACATAAATCAAAACATATGATCAAATACTCAATATTAAATTGAAGTAATAAAACAAACAAGTCCTTATCTATTTCTAACTACATTACTACACATAAACCAGAATTCAACAGTTTCGTGATAATAAAATAAGCAAAATTTCTTGAGGTTCCAGATACCGGAATTCAACAGTTTCTATTTCTGAGTTCTAACTACATTACTACACATAAACTAGAATTCAACAGTTTTTTGAGGTTCCAGAATCATAATCCAACCCATTTTTCATCTTGAATTGATTAAAATAAGCAAAATTTCTGGAATCATTGCATCAATCTCGCATCATGACATGGAGAGAGACATCCTCACTACATTACTAGATAGATTTTCCAACCTTTCTCGATAGAATGCCTCATTGGCCAGTTACAAAAAAAAAAAAAAAAAACAAAAAAAACGGACAGTTACTAAGTTTTTCAAGGCAAACATGGCATGTGTATCTTCAGGTTTTTCTACGAGGCTAAGACAAAAGTTTCTCCCCATAATTACAGACACAATTGAAGGCCATAAGGTGTAAAAATACCTCACTGGGGCCTGAAGTCTGGCCTGAAGAACACAACCGCACGCACTGCACACAAAAAAAACGAACTTCCTGTCAAGATTCGGAGACTGGAGTGAAATTTGTTTAAATTGAACTATATCATCTTAATATGCTCGTTTATACTCTAGATTTAGGGATTTTTTAGAGCTTACCTTGGTGTCGCGACTCTGCCAGAAACGGGAAGGAGACGAGACGACGTTCGGTAACCAGATTTAATTGAACTGTGAGAACGCCTTTCTCACCGATGGCGTTTCGGTTTTGGTCGGATGCTGGACTTTGATGGTTTGCCGATTTGGTTCGCCGTTTCGGTTGATAGAGCCAGAGAGACTGAGAGAGCAGAGGGGCTGAGGGTTTTGCTGCTGGTACCGTAAATGGAGTGAATTGTGATTTGTGAGAGAGAGGGTTGCAATTGGGTGGGTTTCAAAGTGAGATAGGTAATTTGGCCTTCAACAAAATTGGGCCAGTGGTTGGAGAATGGGCTATTTGGGTAGGATAGTGGGCTGTGGGCTAATTTGGGCTTTAAAAAACATTTTTTTTTTGTTTTAATAACCTGGGCTTGGGCAAGGGTGGTCAAAAACTTAAAACAAAAAATTGTTATTTGTTAATCTGTTTAGAAAAAACCAAAATAAATTGATTTATCCAAAAAAAAAAAAATTCGGTTCTTCGGTTCTTGGTCTAGAACCGAGAACCGAACCAAACCCATCGGTTCTCGATTCAGATACCCGTTCGGGTTTTAAATTTAGGAAAACCCGTTCGGTTCGGTTCGGTTCCGGTTCGGACATTTTGCCCAACCCTAATAAAATGTGTGAAGATAAAGAGTTGTCAGCTTAATGATCTGGGAGTTGTATGTAGATACAATTGATAATATTATCTACCCAAATATTTTATTAGGGTTTATTGAGTACACTCAAGGTTTTAATATAACAAATGGAATCCCAACCCACTGGGAATCAAGTACGGATTTCATAAATTTATGTGAGATGGTCATAAATTTGAGTTAAACAGTGGGAGCGAAATTAATTTAATAAAAGGCCATGTTAAATCAATTGATGTTTTATATATATTATTTCTTTTACTTTTCATTGTTTACGTTTATTGAATCATGAGTGTATATATATATATATATATATATATATATATATATATATATATATATATATATATATATATATATTTGATAGGTATATTGGATGCCAACAACCAAACCAAATTTTCTTAATTGACACCGCAATCTGAGAATTGTTCTCATGCATGAAAAATTAGTTATGTCCTTGAGTAGCCCTTTGTAGAGACACTTGCTAATGACTCGAAAAAGAAAGAGGTGGCTACTATAATAAACACAGTAATGACGATAGTACTACAACATGTGTGATGTTTGTGACTGTCACCTAAGTTACAAAGAAACATAAGAGTATAAATGTTAACACATGAATTTTCATCTCAAGGTGTTGAATGATAAACAATCGTGTGAGGAAAGATATGAGATTTCCTAGCAACTAGACAGGTACATAATTGCAGAAGAATCTTCAATCAGTGCTCGTGTGCTGAAATTGTTGAATACTTTGAGAAGTTGTCTCGATTGCGTTCAGTCATGAACCATGAACTAAGTACAGACTTGGTTCTGTAATCTTTGTCAGAGAGTTATTCATAACTAATTATGAATTTAACATGAATAAACTCGTAGCATGCTCATTGAGTTGCTGAACATACTTAAAACTATTAAGTTCAACATCTGTGTTTGTAGTGGACAAATCTTATTCATAGATTCTTATAGGGAAGTCTAAAGGATGTTTTATAAAAGCAATCAAGATGACTAAGATAGTTAAAGTGAATAAGGACAATACCAAATTTGATGATCCTTATTGTCATTTTGGAATGATGGGTCATTGGAAATGAAATTGCAAGGCTTATATCTACTTAATTAGTTTCATGGGTATTAGATACTAGATATAAATCTCATATTTGTATAAATATACAGAAACTAAATAAAAATAGATCGCTGCAGAAGGGAGAAGTTGACCTACATGTTGAAAATGAACAAAAGTTGTTGCATTACCTGTAGAAGCATATTTCTTGTCATTGCCTTTAGGTTTGATATTAGAATTAGAGAAATGTTAATTTTGTTCTAACCATTACCAAGAGTATTAAATAAATTTCATATTTTGATATGAATTATTTTAATGTTAAGGACAATTGTTGTTCCTTTTTATCTTGATAAGATCTTAATGGTTATGGTAAATTACAAAATGACATTTATATTCTAAATATTGAGTATTCTCTAATGAGTATAGAAATTGAAAGGCATAAAAATGATAATCTGAGTAACACCTGTATCTGGCATTACGAATTTGGTCACATAAATGATAATGCAATTCCAACCTTATATAGAGATGTACATTTTGAATCATTTGACAAATGAGAATCATGTCTGTAAGACACAGTAACCAAATCTCATTTTACTTGAAAATGAAAAAGAGCTGCAAAATTATTAGGTTTAATATATAGTGATGTATGTAGACCCATATCAATTAATGTCGAGTGAAGTTTATCTTATCCCATCACATTTACTAATGACCATTTCAGATATGAATATGTATATTTGATGAAATTCAAGCATGAAACTATTGAAATGTTCACGGGATTCAAGGTAGAAATAGAGAAACAAATAGGTAAATATATTCTTACACTAAGACTTGATCGAGGTAAAGAATATCTAAAATGGAGAATTTTAGATTATCTAAAAGAGAATGAGATTCTCATTCAGTGGATTCCTCCACATACATTGCAACATAATGATGCATTTGAAATGACGAATCGTACACTATTATATATAGTGCAATTAAGGACAAGCCATGTAAGCATTCAAAAATCGTTTTGATGTCATGCACCGATTGCCACTGCTGCACACTAAATCGTGTCCCATCTAAATCGGTTGACAAAAAGTCTATAGGAGTTATGAAATGACCCAACTTATCTTGTATGAAAGTTTGGGCTATGACGCTTATGTAAAGCATATTGAATCGTATATCAATTCTATAATCCCATTGAGAAGAAGATGTTCGTCTCAATATATGCCATACTCCTAGAGAAAGTGTTTATTTTAGGAGAGACGGTGAGAGCAGAATAAATCTTGAAGGAGTTCAAGAGTCCACAGATATAATTGATCGAATAGGTGAACCTGGGTCTTATCCCACACTAGCTGAAGGACATACTCTTGATCAAGAAGTGGAGACTTCTGAGGACATGTTAGCTCCGTGTAAATCTTGTAGGATCATTCGACCTCCTAGAAGATACGAATCTATGATTACTAATCAGGTATTACTGATCAAGAATAATGAACCTACTAATTACATAGAAATAAAGTCAAGTGCTGATTTAAAGAGATGGTAAGAGGCCATAAAAATTCGAGATGGACTTGATGTATGTAACCAATGTTTGGACCTTGGTCGACCTGCCTAATGGATTTGAACCCATAGGTTGTAAATGAGTTTACAAGAAAAGGTCAATATGGATTGAAACAAGCGTCTTGGAGCTGAAATCTTTGATTTGATGAGATGGTCAAAATGTTTGATTTTATCAAAATGAAGACGAGTTGTGCGTTTACAAGAAGATAGTGGGATCATTGTTGCATTCCTGATATTATATATATGAGACATATTATAGAAGATGATGTCTCTATATTTCAATTGTTGAAATTGTGGTTGTTATTCTCCATGATAGATATGAGAAAAGCAAGTTGATTTATAGAGATAGATCTAAATGATTACTTAACTCATCCCAATCTATATAGAAAAAATCTCGAGAAGATTTTATATGGAGAAAATGAACTGAGAGTTCATGGATGAATTGATGCTAACTTCTAGTCAGACTAGAATAATAGTATATCTCAAATAGGATGTTGGTTTACTCTTAAGAGGTATGTTGAAAATGTTCCAAATAGGAAATAATCGTTGATTCAATAATGGAAGCCTTATACATCATTGCTTTACAAAGCAACAGAAGTTGTGATCTGAATCAGGAAGTTCATTAATGAACTTATAGTAGTTCCTGACATGGTTGATCACACGCTTCTGCATTGTGATAACAATGGAGCCATCGTGTAAGCAAAGGAACTAAGGTCTCATCAATGATCTAAACATGTGTGAAGGCGGTATTTGTCTCATTAGAAAGATAATACAATGAAATGACGTAAAGAAAGAACGAATTCCCACAAGTTATTAAATTGCAGATCCACTGACAAAGAGTTGTCGCGGGATAAACATGATCTTCATGTAGACTCTTATGGTATAAGATACATAAGTGATTGGATCTAGTGCAAGTGGGAGTTTGTAAGTGTTATGCCCTAGGTCCAATCAACTTTGGACATAAACACTTTAAATATATATAATTGATGCATATGTATGGCAATATCTATTATTTAATTGAATTAATATTCTAATAAATTAAATAATAGAATCCGTAGATTCAAGTTTTAGTGATTTGTTAATCACAAGCAGTTGTGATTGTAAGATACAAATTACATATGATTGAATCTTAAATCGTCCATGGTCGAAATAATAACGAGATACGGATATCGTTATTACGAATAGATCATCGCGTGTGGCATTCTTACTTGTGAAGTAAGAAGCTGATCTCACAAGTTAAAGTGTGGTAATACTTGAATGAACATGTGGATGTTTTGTTATAGAACAAATCATTGGAGACCCGCTGGGAGATTCCACATGAATAACTATCTGAGTGTTAGTGGTTAATCTCTAACGTTCGGTAGTGGAATTAGTCATTTGACTTGAGGTCATCATAGTACCTTATACAAGGACAATCATACTTTGGTGGTATTAGATGTTGCTCTGTCAAGGGTCGCTAATACAGTATCATTCGGGTATGCCAACAATCATATAAAGGTTGTGAATAATCGATAGAGAATTCATCACTCTTAGATAGTAAGAGATTATGATCTACATTTTATCCAGTTAAGTTGACAATGAAATCCCTGGCCAAACTCATAAATCGAAAAAGAGTTTTCAACTTAATGGGTCACACACAAAAGAGAACCAGAAGAATGAGATTTACCAATTAATTAATTGACAAGAGTTGAATAATTAATCAATTGGATTGCTTATTAATAGGCCCAAATTAATTAATTGGATCAATTAATTCATGGATCGGATTTAATTAATTTGATTAATTAAATATCGGACCGAGTTAAGTTTAGAGATGGGCCAAGCCCATTTGGACTTATATTAATAGACTGCTAGGATTTGTAAAATGCATAAAATTTTTCATTATTCTTGCTAGCACAAGAAAAGAAACCCTAGTCTTCATTCTTGTTCTCTATGGGATCACCATTGGAGGCTGTACAATTGGATATCTTGGATTGCAGATCGTGATCGTTGGAATCCGAGAATCAGCAAAGGAGTTTGCATAATTCATCAAAAGTATAATTTTTATCACAGTTTCTATCTAAACACATTGTTGATCTTTGGTGGGAATTGAAAATTATTTTATTTCCGATGTGCACGATTAAGTAAATTCCCGGCAGGAAAAACTTCCGACCGGCCCAGTCCGACTCTCCCGAAAGAAATTGATTCCCAAAAAAGCTATTCTGGCTAGCTTTTGGGCTGTTCCGTGGAGAGTTCCTCGTCGACGGTCCGTAACTTCAAACCTGGTCATACCCGGTCCTATTCGGGAGGTACACTCCACTAATTCACTCCTTTGTTGGAGGTTCACTCAATTCTCCGTTGGTCAATGTTCTTCCAACTGGGAATATTTGTCCGTTCAACAGGATTTTGAAAAGCGGCCGTGGCTACCAACGCCACCAAATTACTCGAGGGGACAAATAGTTGGCGGTGAGCCAGTGAAGAAAAAGGGAATGCACATTTGTAATGATCCAGAGGGGTTGAAGAGAATAGGAAATGGAAACAAGAAAGGGCATTTCGCCGAGGCCTTAAGCTTCTACGATAAAGCCATCGCAACTTCTCCGAACAATGCCACCTACCAACCGTGCTGCAGCTTTGATGGGCTTGAAGTATTTGCCAGAGGCGCTGAGGAAATGCGAGGAGGCGATTAGGTTGGATCCGGGCTATGTTCATGCGCACCATCGATTAGGATCTTTGCTTCTCAGGTGAGTCTATAAATGAAAGATCAAATCTTGATTATGTTTATGTATCAATTCAAATATTTAGTCTTTTTAATTAGTATGATTTGAGTTTGTAAGTGATATTGATTTACATTGATAAGAATGAGCAATGTTCGTAGATCTGATTGGATTAGATTTCAATTCTTTGTGATTTTGACTTTTTTGTTTTGTTGTAGCTAATGTTGCTATTACCTATTCTGTCTGTTCCCCATTGTGACAAGGATTTACTTGATCTTTTACTTTGTTTACTTTATGTTTTTCCTCTAGTTTATAAGGCTATTAATAGACTGGAGGACCATATTGATTTTATGGGGCGGTGGGTTACTTTTTAGGTTAAAATAATAGGTCTTGGAATTTCTTTACATTGAAATTTGAATTCATTTAAGTATGATTTTAGTAAGGGGTGAATCAAGTGTAATGTCTGTTTGCAGGTTTCATACACATGAATCAATCTAACCCATTTACTTGTTTCAGTTTAGGAAATGAGAAACGTAAGATTCGACCTTACTACACCTAGAAGAAGGTGATTAGTTGTAAATGCGAAATTAAAACTTTAATCAATAAGCAACAAGTCACAAGTTAATTATGTTTAGGTGATTAGTCAAACAATTCAAATTATCATATCTTTGAATACCGCGGTTTATCTAATAAACAATAAATATGAAAGCAGTAAATAAATAACACCAATATGATGACGGAGAAATCCAACTGGGAAAAACTCCGGGACCAAGCCAGTTACTTCCACTATAGACAATATGGATTACAGTGTGTTTCCAGCTATTAAACTTCACTAGTTCCCGCTGTTGTAATTTCTGCAATCTCCAAAATCTGTTGTTCCTTCAAGACTCAGGACATACTACCGTAGATACTATCTAGCCACCTTGCTAGACATCCCCATCTACCTCCTGTAGCTTCCTGATCTGCTGTACTTTCCAGTCTCACGATCCGCTATCGTAGACACTATCTAGCTAACCTGCTAGACTTCCCGTTCTACCTCTTGTATTGTCAAAATGGCCGGGCCGGGCCGGCCCGCACCCCGTCCAACCCGTGCACAGACGCGAAACCCGCCCAGACGGACTTTTCTGGCCAGGCCGGCTCGGACCGGGAAAAAAATGGCTTGGCCCGGCCCGGACCGTGAAGCCCACACGGGCCAGGCCGGGTCGTCGGCTAGCTCGGCCCCGGTATTTTTTTTTTTTTTTCAAAAGTAAATGGTAAAAATTAAATTTTATAATTGTAGTGAAAATCGATAAAAGTTACATAAAAATAAATTTTACATTGATTTATTTTTCGATAAATTTTACATCAATAATTGAATAAAATAAAAACTTACAATTTTTCGAATAATTGAATAACATAAAAGTCAAATAAATACTAAACTTACTTTTTTTTTTTTTAACTTTTTGTCTAAATGTCTAGCATTATTGCAGCGAGTTCAAAAGTAAATGGTAAAAATTTAATTTTATAATTGTAGTGAAAAATGAAAATCGATAAAAGTTACATAAAAACAAATTTTACATTGATTTATTTTTCGATAAATTTTACATCAATAATTGAATAACATAAAAACTTACAATTTTTCGAACAATATTTTGCCTAACTTGACAAATTAAACATTTTTTTTAACTATTTATAAACTTATAGTTAAAGTACATCCCAACTAGGTTGGCACCTACTTAACTATAATTTCGTTATTACAAATCATATTCTATTCATCTACGGTAAGATTTTTAAAGTCTTGAGCAATATCGTCAGCAACTTTATCTTGCATTCTTCTATCTGCAAATAACCAGTCTTTCACGCAAATGAGAGCTTCTAAAATATCTTCTTTAAGTCTTGATCTTCTTTCATCTAGCACTCTGTTACCTGCACTAAAAGCAGACTCCGATGCCACTGTTGAAACTGGAACTGTTAGTAGATCTCGGGCCATTTTTGACAATATTGGATATGACCGTTCATTTACCTTCCACCATTGTAAAATATCTAAGTTGTCAACCTCGTCTTCTGGAATTAAACTATAGTAATCAAATTGATAATATCTTTCT
The DNA here is from genome assembly GCA_035079005.1 of Fraxinus americana. NCBI lineage: Eukaryota > Viridiplantae > Streptophyta > Magnoliopsida > Lamiales > Oleaceae > Fraxinus > Fraxinus americana. Next base: position 79,758 of record JAVHZT010000200.1, on the reverse strand, counting down.
AATTCAGGTGGTGTAACATTCTCATTTGAAAATGAACTAGTAGATGAAGTAAAAGACACATTGCGTTTCTTGGCTATTAAAGAAAAGAAAGAACTTTTACCTTTAGAAGTGGTAGCAGAACTTGTAGTAGAAGGAACATTTTCATTATTACCATATTTCATAGCATAATTATTGTACATTTCATTAATAAAGCGTTCTATTTCCCGGTTTGTAATATTTATATTGAAAGATAAAGTTTTAGAAAGTTGGTCCATAGCACACTGAACTCCAAAAAATTTAATACGAGGATCCACTGCAGCTGCAATTGGAAAAATCATTGGCATATTTTCGTAATATTTTCGAAACTTGTCCTCCATTGTACAAACAATATCATAAAAAAATGAATCCTCTTTATGACTTGAAAATTGATTAGCAATTTCTACAAATTGAGCGAGCACAAGATTACTTGTTGGATAATAAAATCCGAAACTAATTTTTGTTGCCTTATAGAATGGTTTCAAATAATTCATGACTTTAAATGCAATGTTCCAATCAGAATCATCTATATAAAATTGATGTTGCTTTGAATTAAAGAAAGCATTAATAGTATCTGTATAACCAACACACGATTTTAACATAAGAAATGTTGAATTCCACCTATTTGGAATATCATCAATAAATTTTCTTCTCCTCAATCCAAGATTTTTACAAATTTTTCCAAATTCTTGTTGTCTAGAATCTGAACAAGAAATGTAGTTAATAACTTCTCTAATTTTATGTATTTGTGGTGTTATTAATTTTAAACCATCTTGCACTACTAAATTATATATATGACAAACACATCTCATATGAAATAATTTAGAGTCAAACGAGGGATTAATGGTAGCTAAAATAGATGATCGTCGACTTAAAGCGTCTGCTACTTTATTCTGTTGGCCTGATTTATGTTTTATAGCAAAAGTGAATTTCTGTAAAAATGTGATTCATCGAGCATGCATTCGATTCATTGTTTTTTGAGAATTGATAAATTTCAAAGCTTGATGATCCGTAAATAACACAAATTCTCGTTGTATCAAGTAATGTTCCCAATGCTTTAAAGCCCGAATAACGGCATAAAATTCTAACTCATAAGTAGTCCACTTTTGCCGAGACTCACTAACCTTTTCACTGAAAAATTCGACTGGGCGACCTTCTTGAGATAATACTGCTCCAATTCCCATAACTGAAGCATCACAATCAACTTCAAATACTTTTTCGAAGTTAGGTAGTACCAACACCGATGTAGTGCATAACTTGATTTTTATTGCCTCAAAACTATTTTCTTGCGCTTTACCCCACTGAAATTGACCCTTTTTCAAGCAATCGGGAATATGTGCCATGATTGCACTGAATCCTTGAATGAAACGCCTGTAAAAAGTTGCTAGTCCATGGAAGCTTTGAACTTCTCTCACGGTTTTAGGAGCTGGCCATCGCGTATTGCTTTCACCTTTGTTTCATCAACCTGAATACCATCTTTTCCCACCATAAAGCCAAGAAATAAAAGTTGATCAGTCATAAATATGCATTTTTTGAGATTGATATACAATTTATTATCTCGCAGGACAGAGAGAACTTCTTTAAGATGTGATAAGTGCTCATCTTCATTTTTGCTGTAGATAAGAATATCATCAAAATAAACCACCACAAATTTTCCCACAAAAGGACGAAGAACTTGGTTCATTAATCGTATGAATGTGCTTGGTGCATTCGACAGCCCAAATGGCATCACTAACCACTCGTAGAGACCATCCTTGGTTTTGAAAGCTGTCTTCCATTCATCGCCAGTTCGAATACGGATTTGATTATAGCTACTCCTTAAATCAAGTTTGGTGAATACCACTGCCCCTTGTAATTTGTCTAGCATATCATTAAGACGTGGGATGAGAAAGTAATACTTGATTGTCCTCAATGTCTTACATTCTAAATCGGTATATAAAGGGGTGGAGAAGAAAATGAAGAAAAGACTCCCCTGACTAGGCTTTTAATCCAATGGCTAACTTTCATATTGCTCCCGTAAGCTCTTTGGTTCTAGTTGGTTTAAGTGTTCCGCGACGTCATGTTCCTGCACAATCTGATCAAATAAAATATTCAAGATCAAATACTTGGAACAAGTGTTACTTAGCTCTAACATCTAATAAACCAACTAACGTAATGAAGAACTAAGGGTGAACGAGGTATGGATGATGAGTCCCTAAAATGGATAAAATAATAAATCAATAAATAAAACTGATCTAAGTTATCTTAAAACTAAAAAGCAAAATAAATAAAAGGGATAGAAGTATTGGGTTACCTCCCAACAAGCGCTTTGTTTAAAGTCTTTAGCTTGACTTTATTGTTTAGACATTATGGAATTTTGAAGAACGCTTTTGACGCTTTGCTCAATTTGCCTCTTCTGACTTTTCTCCACTCTTCATTGCTTCTACAAATTTTAACACTGCCCTCTCCAATGTGATATGATATGCCTATCTCCTCTGATTTGAATTCAACTAAATAGACTTCTTCCTTCTCTTCGGGCTTAATTACAAATTCAATGATAGGGCAATCAATGAAGTCTACAGAATGTGGGTTAACGTTATCTTCATTAATTGCCTCGTCTTCACTTTGTTCCTTTGTAATTGATCTTTCCACATCTTTGTTCTCGTCTTCCATAATTGATATCTCCTCGGGTTGAATGGAAGATTCACAATTTAATTACACAGGCAATGTAAACTCTTTTTCAAATTTTTCGAGTGGATTGTATCTCCACCTTTTAAATTCAATCCAGAATACGCCATCTCCCATACACATTTTGTTTTCATCTAATTTGGCAAGATCAGTGTAATATTTTGCAATTGTCTCCTCGTTCAACATGGAAGGACCAAATTCCACAAACGTGTCGGAAGGAATACACTCGCCCACAGGCATGTAGGCTTCAAAAGATGTGTCAATTGCTAGTTTTCGACATCTTAAATATTGTTTAAATCGCAGGAGCTTGAGTTAAAAGGGTTCAGTGCATGTATTCACGTAGTAGCCAGTATAATGCACCCCATAACATAATTCACAATAGGTATCTTCTTCATCGTCCTCCATTTTAAGGTCATTTGTTGCAAAAATCTTTTCACCATGCCGTGTTAGGATCTTAGATGCATTGCTGAACGGCACTTGGATAGAATATTAAGTAAGAGAGATTAGGGTTGGTAGCCAAAATCAATAATAAAAAATCAATAAAATAAAATACAAATCGAATTTAATATAGATTACTAAACTAAAATTAAATCCGTTATTCCCCGGCAACGACGCCAAAAACTTGTTCGCGTGAATCCCACAAGCGTACGGGATCGTTGTACAAGTAATAAGATTTGTGAGTTAAGAATATCGTTCCCACGATGAATAAGGTCTAATTTGTAGTTCAGTAGCTACTATTAAATTTGAAGTGTGGTAATATAAAAAAAAAAGGTGATTTGTATGTAATCTATATTAATCATAAATTAACAAAACAAATAAAGTGTTTATCTAATATGTAAATGTTTGTATTGAAATCGTAAATCCCCCTATTGCCATTTATTTCAATTCTTAATTCGTAATCTAGTAAATCATGCATTCAAGACAATCGATAATCCACTTTTATTCAATTATTTTTTCCAAGATATATTAAACCTATGTTTAACACGACCCGGTCCTATTCCTAGTCCGAATTCATATGAAAAACATGCATTGAATCACATTATTTATCACACATGATTGCACATGTCATAGATATTATTCCTAATACCTATTGTCCATGTGTTGATTTTGCCGCATTCTAGACTTATTGTGAGTATTCCTACACTACAACAAGCAACTCGCTATCTAATTGGTGATCAAGCAATCAAATAGTTCAATGGAAATGCAAAACCAATCAAGAAAAATCAAGAAGTACTAAATTAATTATCTCGAATTAAAACAAATTAAGTAATATGGTTCATCATTCATCCAATACAATGAAAAACTTAGCCTAACATTCTTATAATTAAATTACACAAGAATAAGTGGAAAAAATCACCCGGAAATAAGAAAGATGGAAGAAATAGGAAAAATCCACATTCTTGATGTGAATCTTGAATCCAGATGAAGAATCTTCAATATCCTATGCAATTCGCCTTGATTCCACGTTGTTAGCCATGTTCTTCGCCTCCAAAATATGTATAATGTAGAGATTTTTAGGTCTAGGGAGGTTCTCCATATGTATTCTGCTGTTATCTCTTTATAGGAGCCGAAAATTGGTTGAAAATCACGTCTAAATTGGTTTTCAAAAGAGTTCTAATCGAATAAGGAAAGTTGCCTTCGCGCGCGGATTTTTGGTCTCTGCACAATAGTCCGTATTTTAATCATAACTTGCTCTTCTGATATCCGATTGATACAATTCAAAGTGCGTTAGAAAGATAACTTAAAGGGCTACAACTTTGATCGAAATAGAGTTTTTCCAATTCGGACGTTTACTATGCCAAAAATGGATCTCAATATTCGGCTAAAAATCTGGAATATATCTTAAGCGATTAGAAATTGATTTTGATAATACTTTGATCATGTTCCATTCCTTTTTGAATTCTAATTTCAATCCAATTGTCTCCTAACAATCTTCAAAGTATCTTCTTGAGTATTTGTAATTTGATCCTCGAACTTTGGATTTTACCATTTTTCAACATATTTTGCTTCTTTTCTCCAATTCTTCATCGAACATAAAGTTTTACCTACACAATGCAATATAACATAAATTTTGTAAAATTTTGTCAAAAAATCAATAAAATTCTATAGTTTTAAGCCCCGAATAAGTGTAGAAAATACACTTATCACAGTATTTGCACTAACATTATCAAAACTAATGCTAAATAATTTGCTCAAAACATTAAATTCATTAAAAACTTGTAATAAATTCTCACACACATTTATTCCATTATGTGGATATTCAAGTAAGCGAAAAGCAATAATTCTTTTGTGAAGTAACCAATTATTATCAATAAAATGTACGGTGACACATTCATAACCATTGTGATTATGTCCAGACCAACAATCAGATGTAAAACACATAACTCTATCAAAATTGTTAAATTCAGTTTTTAAATGTTCAGTCATTGTATGAAATAATTTCAAGATATCCCAGCGAGCAGTATTTCTACTTACAGACCGATAAGCGGGTTGAACATACTTTTGCATAAACTCCTCAAAGTATCGATCTTCTGCGAAAGTAAAAGACATCTCGCTTGCTGCCAAAAATTCAGACATTCATACTCTCATTCGATCCTGCGAATAACAAAAATTAGAAAAAGTAACTGTTCCACTAGTATTAGTAAAAGAAGTAATTTGAGCTTGTTTAGTATCCAAATGGCCTCTTTCATTCATGTGTTTATCTTTGTGTCTTCGCAATGTGCCCGTGCCTTCACCTTTAACCCATGCGTAACTCTTTCTACAAATAGTGCATATTGCTCTTTTGTTTGGTTCATCCACTGTAAAGATTTCCCAAATATCAGATGTATGCTTTTTATTTTTTCATTGATGATAAGATCCAATATTTGGATCATTATCATCTTCCAAATTTATTGAAGAACAACTATCAACAAAATTAACATTTCTTGAAAAAAAATCGTGAGAATCCATAACACTTTAACAAAAAATTTTGAAATAATAAGATGAAAAGAAAGCATAAAATACTAAATATGAAAAATGCTTGCTGAAAATATGAAGAGAGATTATGAAAAAATAGAGATTGTAAACTTGTAGTTGTAGACTTGTAAATTGTGAGAGTTTACTAATTTTTTACTTCACAATACCACTATTTATAACAAAAAGAAAAAAAAATAACCGTTACAAACAAAATAAAAATAAAAAAAATTAAAAAATTAAAAAAAAAGTCGAACGGATCGTTCGTGACAGCCGTAGGCTGCAGCAAGAAGACGACGATGTTTTGAAATTTTTTTTATTTTTTATTTATTTATTTTTTAAAAACTGGGCCAGCGGCGGTTTTCCTTGAACCGGCCAGGACCAGTTCAGGTCCGGGCAACCTGTGATTCAGCCCACACGGTTCTGGGACGAACCACGGGCCAGTTCGGAAGCGGGCGGGCCTGGGCGGCCCGCCCATCTTGACAACTTTACTCTTGTAGCCTCCTGATCTGATGTCTCCTTCTAGCTTCTTGATCTTCTTCTATTGTCTCTTCCAGCAGTGGCGGATTTACTATGAGGGCAATGTCACAAATGGTTTGTCATTCATAAAATTTTCATTGAAAGGTCAAAATTTAAAAATTATGAGGACTTTTTTGAAAATCTTTAAAAAAAACCTTGGACAAAATAAAATATTTTAAATTTATTGTGGGGGCACTGCCCCCATGGTAAATCCGCCACTACTTCAAAGAGAAATTGAGTAATATTTAAGCGTAATGATAAGGCTAGACTGGTTTTACTTAAATATGAATCGATTTTGGTTATTAAAATCAAGAACAAACCGATTCCTATGAGCTAGAATCAATATATTCAATTCACCTTACTTTTATTTTTAAATATATCACATGGTATGGCATTAAGTATATTGGGTTAAGCCTATTCAAGATTCTAGCAGTACAAGTAAGACTTTGGTCATTTACGCCTTTTTTTTTGAAGTTAAAACGTGAACTTGCCTTCCCAAATTGCCAAACATTCAGCAAGATATTTTCTTTATATTGTTATAGAACTGGAACCAAATTGGAACAACAAAAGTTCCTTTTTTGTTTCAATTTTTATTAGACAATTGGGTGATCAAAGAGACAAACATTGATGTATTTTTGAATTGAGCCAGCATACACAAGGAGACCTATTTATACTAAGTGGAAAAGAAACAAAAAATACGAATGAGACCGTACTAATTGATATAAAAATTAAAAATTAATATATAATACTAGACTGATGACTAAAGATAAAACATCGACTCGTTTATGGTCAAAAAGAGCTTCAGTCAACACAATTCTAGAATCTCCATTCATGCCCATTTCTATTCCTAAGAGATCATCATTCTACTCAGGAGGACGGAGGCTACTTTCGGGGACATTGGTTGCACCGATCTCTCCTCGTAATTGTCCTCATTGTCATTATATATAGAACAAGAGTTGTAGAAATGTCTAGTAAGAAATATTAAACACTTCTATTGAACTTGTATACACTAAGCTAAATAATTTAAATTAAGTGCTCTTAGTAACCATAAAAACCTTTCTTGTGACTGTTAAAAAAAAAAAATTTCTTCTCTAATTGGAAATTCAAGTTGTATTTAGGATTTACGTTTCAAGTTCTGCAAAATTCAAGCTACATTTATTTTCTTAAGAAAATTTTCACATTCTACTAGGAAATATAGGTATATTGGTGGGCAATGAAGTTTCTGAAAGATGATTATTTCTTTCGGATTATTATAAGAATGCAACTTTCATTTGTGGAAATGACTTTTAAAATTTCCACTACAAAAGATAAAGAAAAATCTCTACATCCAATGGGATAATTTTTCTACTTTTGTAATCAAGCGAAGTTTGTCTTATTTATGGAAAAATTGGATTCCATAATGGAATAATTTTTCTAGTTTTGTAGTCAAGCAAAGTTGAAAGTTTATTTTATTTATGGAAAACTTGGAGTCCATAATGGTGTGATGAGCACCACACCCTCGAGATAACCTTATGTTTTAAAAGTAACAATCCATTATGTTTTATTGTCCACGAGTCAGGTGTCAATTTTAGTAATGGGAGCTAACATATTTATTAAACCTGAAAATAAATTGAATTTCAATTATTTGATGGAGACAAATTAAAGAAGAGTGACCTAATTGAGATTTTCACCTAAGTTCAGTGACTAAAATGCAATTAACCTTATAAATAGAGTTATAGATGACAGAATATCCATTCTACTAGGAAATATAGGTATATTGGTGGATAATGAAGTTTCTGAAAGATGATTATTTCTTTCGGATTATTATAAGAATGCAACTTTCATTTGTGGAAAAGACTTCTAAAATTTCCACTACAAAAGATAAAGAAAAATCTCTACATCCAATGGGATAATTTTTCTACTTTTGTAATCAAGCGAAGTTTGTCTTATTTATGGAAAAATTGGATTCCATAATGGAATAATTTTTCTAGTTTTGTAGTCAAGCAAAGTTGAAAGTTTGTTTTATTTATGGAAAACTTGGAGTCCATAATGGTGTGATGAGCACCACACCCTCGAGATAACCTTATGTTTTAAAAGTAACAATCCATTATGTTTTATTGTCCACGAGTCAGGTGTCAATTTTAGTAATGGGAGCTAACATATTTATTAAACCTGAAAATAAATTGAATTTCAATTATTTGATGGAGACAAATTAAAGAAGAGTGACCTAATTGAGATTTTCACCTAAGTTCAGTGACTAAAATGCAATTAACCTTATAAATAGAGTTATAGATGACAGAATATCCAAGCAAAGTAAATGAGAAGCCCACGGCTACATATTCGGCAAGGTTTTTTTTTTTTTTTTGGGGGAAGAAAATATAAATCAGGCATTTACTTTTATCCATTTCAAAAATACCAAAACATGGTTTAAATTTCAAAAATCAGGTTCCTTTAAATTTTTAATTATGAAATAATAATTATTAAATTAATTTATTATTAATATTTAATTCTACTATAAAATAATTAACCCACCCCACCTCCACTACCTCTACAACTCCGGGGCTATTCTGGCGACCGTTCCGATCACCACTCTTCTCGACGACTTTTTGGACGACTGATCCGATTCCGGCGAATATGTTAAGGTCACAAATCTATACAATTTAGTCACAATTCAACATTCTTTAGGTCACAATTCAAAATTTTCATAGGTCACAATTTGTTTATTGGCCACAACTTAGAAATCTTAAAGTCACAATTTGTTCATCGGTCACAGATCTTAAAATTTATAAGTCACAATACTTATTTAGGTCCCAATTTATCAATTTATTGGTCACAATTAAATTTTTAGGTCAGAAATAATAATTTTTTGATTACAATTAATAATTTTTTGGTCATAGATAACAAAATACTTGGTAACTTACCACCAACAATAACCACTACTGTCGTCGCCCTCGCCACCGCCTCACGGCAACCAGTACCAATACCACCGTCGCAACAACCACCACCCCACACAAAACTCCACTACCACCACACAAAAATACTACCACCACCGATGCATCCAACCACACAAAAACACCACCACCGCAGCCGGATGGCTATCAACACCATCGTCGCCGGATCTGTGCACAAAAACCATCAAAAACCACAAAAATACAACGGATCTATGATAAAAACCTTCAAAAACCACAATAACCACTATCGTTCGCAACGGATCTGCTGTGATAAAAATCATACAACGGATCTGCTGCGAGATCGCTGCTACAAAATGCAGCAGCGGCGTCAGTTAAATTAGTGACCTGATTTGTGAAATTGATATTTTAAAAACCTGCCTGGGTGTAATTTCCTCTTTTTTTTTTTTTTTTTTAAATTCCCCCATTTACCTCTAAAATTTGCTAAGTCACACAATATTCACTAACCACTTAAAGCAGGTTATTACATTTTTTTTTTATTGTAAATGATTTTGGACTAATGTATTGTATACATTTGCATTTACAGTTGTGAAAAATTTTAGTTAAAAATTTTGCATCAGTTAGAAGAAATATAATAAATAAACCAATAATCAGTGTTTGTGGTTGATAATTTTACTATGTGTTTTGATAAACATTTACTAACCCAACATGTGCGTTTTTGCATTTTTGTCAGTTTTAATGTTTTCTCTTTAATTTTTTCTTTGTAGTGTTATAGAACTGGAATCAAATCGTAAGTCTTTTGTTAGACAATTGGGTGATCAAGGGGACAAAATTGATGCATTTTTCGAATTGAGCCACCATCCACAAGGATACTTTATTTATACTAGGTGAAAAAAAAAAGTAAAAAGTTCTATTGAAACCGTACTAAATGACATAGAAAGTAGAGAAAACTAACGAGTCTAATACTAGACTCATAACTAAAGATAAAACATCCGGCACTAGATCTCATTTGCTTTGTTTCTTTGTTCATGAACCAAGATAGCTTCAGTCAACACAGTCCTAAATGCTCCATTCATGCCCACTTCTATTACTAAGAGCCCGTCATTCTACTCAAGAAGAATTTGAACTAACTTTTTTAGTAACCAAAAAGCCCTTTCTTCTGGCTGTTGAAAAAAATTAAAATTTTTGTTATTTTTTGAAAAAAATTAAAATTATCCCATTGGATATAGATGGAAATTCAAGCTATATTGCATAAGATCAAACTGTTTAGGATTTAAGTTTAAAATTTTGCACACTTCGAGCTACTTTTATTTTCTTAAGAAAATCTCCATGGTCTACTTGAAAATATGAGGTATTGGTGGACAATGAAGCCTCTAAAAGTTAATTATTTCTTTTGGATTATTAGAATAATGCAACTTTCATTTTTGGAAAAACTTGCTCACTTTCCACAATAAAAGATGAAGAAAAATCTCTGCCTCCAATGGAATAATTTCTCTAGCTTGGTAGTCAAGCAAAGTTTGTTTTTTTAGGAAAAGTGGAGCCCATAATGGGGTGATGAGCACCACTCTCTTGAGATAGAAGCCCATCCAACTCTTAACCATAAATTACGTTGTTCGCTTATCTTGCATGAAGCTTTTATTTTGTGTGTGTATATATACACGCACACTTGTATCAAACTCCTCATTACAAGCTCCCTCCCAGTTTTCTTTATACATTTCAAATTATCCATGGGACAGAATGTGATCTTTATGCTGCTGGCAATGTTTTGCTTGCATATTAACATTATTGCCTCTCTAAAAAGCTACACTGATGAGCATGCTCTTCTAGCCTTCAAATCTCAAATAACTTCCGATCCAAATAATATCTTGGCTAAAAATTGGTTACAAGGAACCTCGTTCTGTAATTGGGTTGGCATTACTTGTGGCAGGAGACATCAAAAAGTTAGGAACTTGAATCTAGCAGATATGGGTATAGGAGGTACTATTGCTAAAGAAATCGGTGAACTCTCTTTTTTGAGATACTTGATTATTAGCAATAATAGCTTCCTTGGATTTATCCCTGACGAAATTGGTAATTTAAACCAGCTTCGAAAAATAAAGATGCAGGACAATGAGCTAAATGGTCCTATTCCAACAAGTCTTGGATTTCTTGAAAATCTGCAGGTGCTAAATCTCTCCAATAACAGACTCTACGGGGAAGTTCCTAATACGGTTTTCAACCTCTCTTTTTTGACAGTAATTAGTTTAAAACACAATAGTCTCTCAGGATGTCTTCCTACAAATATCTGCAATAATCTTCCAAATATGGAGCGGCTTGGAATTTCTTATAATCAAATAAGTGGTAACATTCCTCCAAGCTTGGGAGCATGCAAGAAGCTTCAACTACTTTTTCTGGCACACAATAATTTTTCTGGAAGCATTCCAATCGAAATCGGAAACTTGTCAAAGCTTCAATCTCTCAATCTAGAAGGAAATAAGTTGATAGGTATGTTTAAAGTGGTTTTCATATACATAAATTTCCCAAAACATAATGTTTTCCAAAAATTTGTGAAATTGAACAATATAGTTAATCTTTCACATCATAAATGTTTCATACATTCATAGTGACCTGTATATTGTTTATTGAATACGCCCTTTTACATAGCTACACTAAAAATTAAGTATGTACTTGCCCCAGGAAATCTCAATTGTGCATTTTGAAACTGGGAACCAATTTTGGCCTATAAATTAATCATGCAAAAGCATGAAGAAACGTTGACCAACAAACTTATCTTTAATTCCTACATAAAGAATTAAAGTTGTCAACACACCATTTAAAAAAAAAAAAAGTGATGCAATATTGAAAATGGCTTGATGGCACAATAAATAAAATTAGCTTTGACAAATATTCCAAATGAAATTGGAAACCTATCAGAACTTGTATATTTAGATTTAAGTTTCAACCGTTTCAATGGTACATAATTATATCTCCTAAATTAATTTTATATATTGAATTCAACATTCTAAAAAGGATTGAGTGTGTCTAGACACCAAGCCAAAACTTCAAACTTTTACTAGCCTAAATGGACTAGGCATAAAAAAAATATAAAGTGTGGTTAGGCAGCAAGGTCCATCTTCGTGCTTAAATATGCTTTTTAAAATACTTACTAAATCTGTTTCAATTTGTTTATTTAGTGTCCTCACTAAGATTTATACCAGAATTTAAAATTTAAAATTTAAAATTGTCATATATAAAAAAGATTTTTATTTCTGATGGAAAATTGAAATGAACTTTAGGTTGCCACCTATGCGTTTTACACTCTTCTGATAAATGTTTTTCAGCATGTATGGTATTTTTCAACAAATTAGTAGAAATACATTGTAATAACATCATATCCTAGTACCCAATCAGCTTGGGATGAAGATGGATACCGCTACAGGCTCCTAATCAATATATTTAGTCAATATTTTAAAAAAATTTCATTATTAGTTGGATTAGTTTTGTTCTATTTGTTAGTTCGAGGACCTATGATGCAATTTCAGTTAAGCTTAATGATCAGGTGTATCTTTGTTATCTGCAAAGATGTGCTTTATACTGTGTAGTATTTCGATTAAAACAATATGAAAGTTGTGAGAGTTTTTCTTCTACAATTTTTGACCGCAAATACTTTGTTTGGAATTAACAATTTGTCAACTAAGATTAATTATTCCATATTCTATTGCAATCAATGAATTATTGATCTTCTAAATTCGTACACATTTTAAGAATTAGTGTGGTTTCAAGTTTATTATTTATTCTAGGATATTTTTCCTATTGCTCTGCATCACCCAGTTCACAAAATAATTTAATATTTTTAAATGAATTTGTACATTTGTCTTTTAATATCTTTCTTATTTTAATAATATATATCATAACCACCAATACTTGAATTTGACTTTTTTCAATTAAATTTAACTCTTTACAATTTTAGTATTATTATTTGATAATAACTTTTTGAAATTTAAAATATTTGACTCCTAAAATGTATTCAAAGGGCATGTTTGGGTCCATCAAATTCAATTGCTGGTTTTGTTCACTCTTTCATTTGGGGGTAAATTTCAACTTAGTAATTATTAAGAGGGATTACTATGCGTCTGTTTTATGTAATTTTGAGGAATTTTTTTGGAGACTCACTTTAAACCATCTTCAAAATCTCTTCTCTACTATCAATATCCATTGGGATAACTAATTTTTATGAAAGTTTGCTAAAGATCCATGCAACTGAACTAAGATGTTTCGTGGAGAGATACTTCCAAATCTATTGCATTGCAATGAACTTCAGACTATTAACATATTTGATAATGAATTGAGAAGTACTTAATTATCGACTTCCAAATGAAATTGGAATCTTATCAGAACTTCAAGAATTAGGTCTGATAACATTGACTTCACAAGTTCTTAATTATCGACTTCAAATTAGTTGCTATTTCTTTTCTTTCATTAGATCTATTTCATATGAATTTAAATGGTTGACAGGAAGTATTCCAATGGAAATTGGAAACCTATCAGCACTTGAATCATTGGATTTAAGGGACAACGGTTTCAGTGGTACGTAACAAGATTTCCTGAACTTATTTTATATATTAAATCCGTTTCGTGTATAGCATTTTTTAAATAATTAAATACATCGTAATAACATCAAATCGTAAGTACCCAATCAGCATGGGATGAAGATGGATATTGCTGGCGGCTACAGCCTCATCATAAGAATTCGTCAGTATTTTATAATTCATTATTAATGGGATTTAATTCACTTTTAATTTGTTAGATTGAGGACATTGGATGCAATTTTAGTTATGATTAATGATTAGGTGTTTCTTTGTTAGCTACAAAGATGAGCTTTGTACACTGGAATTCTTTGATCAGAAAATTAAAAAGTATTGAGAGTTTTTCTTCTAAAATTTCCACCAAAATTGGTTTTTGGTGGACTCAATAATTTTACCATCTAAACCAACTATTTGGTATACGATCGCAAATCAACGAACTATTGATTTTTTGAATTCAAAAGCATTGTAGGAATAGACGTGTTTAGGTTCATTCTCCGTTCCTTTTGCGCTGCAGTAGCTTGTTTATTTAATAGTTTAATATTCTAAATTAAGTTATACATCATTCATTTGTCATTCTATAATCATTCTTATTTTAATAATAAAATTTAGAGCCACCAATATTGGAATTTAAAACCTTTATATTTTAAATTTAATTATCTAATTCCATTATTATTATTATTTGATAATAACTTTTTGAAATTTTAAATAATTGGCTTCTGGATTTCAATTTTTAATATCCTAAAATGTATTTACAGGAAGCATTCCATATGAAATTAGAAACACATTAGTACCTAAACATTTCAATTTTCCATCAACAATAGAAATTTTTGTTCAGTTCAATATTTTAAATAGTCTCATGTGACAAAGATTTTTATTGTTGATGGAAAATTGAAACGAACTTTAGTTTGCCATCGACGCATTTTACACTCTTTTGACAAATATTTTAAATGGTGTTTTTCAACTAATTATTAAAAATACATTGTAATAACATCATATCCTACGTACCCAATCAGCTTGAGATGAAGATGGACACTGCTAGAGGCTACCCTAATTATAATATTTAGTCAATATTTTAAAATCTTTTCATTATTAGTTGGATTAATATTTTTTTAAAATTGTTAGTCTGAGGACCTATGATGCAATTTCAGTTAAGCTTAATGATTTTGTGTATCATTGTTAGCTGTAAAGATAACATTTGTAATGAGTATTTTGATTAAAACATTATAAAAGTTGTGAGAGTTTTTGTTCTACAAAATTTTGACCTCAAATGTTTTTATTCTGTATTTGATTGCAAATCAACGGGTTATTGATCTTCTAAATTCACATGCATCGAATTATTGTTGTTTTTTGTTTATTCATTGTTTTCGAATATTGTTCCTTTTATCACTTTGTTTACTAAGTAATTTAGTATTCTAAATTTATTTATACATTGCCATTCTAAAATCATTTTTATTTTAATAATATATATTAGACCCACAATATTTGATTTTAATATTTTTTGTATTTAATTAAATTTAGCACTTTACAATTTCAATATTTTTGTTTGATCATAATTTTTTGAAATTTTAAACATTCAAATTTTGGATTTTAATTTTTAATACCATAAAATGTATTCGCATGAAGGATTCCATATGAAGTTAGAAACTCATCGGCACTTCTATATTTTTATTTGGGTTCAAATATCTTAATAGTTACCTATTACTACTTATTGACTTTTGGTATTCATTAATTTGATTGTGTTGACAAACACCACAATGCAGGGGAAATTCCGCATTCAATTGGCAGTTTATCAAATATGAAGTTTTTGTATATGTCCAATAATAGGCTTAATGGTCAAATTCCCAAATCTGTCTTCAATCTCTCCATATTACAAATAATTGATTTTAATACCAATAGTATATCCGGCAATCTTCCCTCGTCAATTGCCAATGGGCTCCCTGATCTCGAAGGTCTCTATCTTGGTAGCAATCAATTGAGTGGAAAAATTCCTGCCTCTGTTTCAAATTTTTCTAAGCTTACTGAATTGGACGTTAATTCCAACTCCTTCAGTGGACGAGTACCCATTAATCTTGGGAATTTACAGAACCTACAGTGGCTAAGTTTTGATAATAATGAGTTGACAAATGATCCTTCAATGCTCGAATTTGATTTTCTTATTTCATTGAAAAATTGTAGAAATTTGAAGACTATACGGATGGGATCCAATTCTTTCCACGGAATATTACCGAAATCCTTGGGTAATTTGTCAACATCTGTAGAATTTTTCACAGCCGAAAATTGTGGTATTAAAGGTATCATTCCTAATGAAATTGGTAATATTAGCAGCTCGATAGAGTTAGACATTGGAGGTAATGAATTGACAGGAACAATCCCTGACACATTGGGTCAGTTAAGAAAATTGCAAAGCCTGAGACTTGATTTCAATAAACTGGGGGAGTCGGTACCTTTCAACCTTTGCAAATTGACAAATCTATATTATCTAGGTTTGAGCAATAATAGGCTTTCTCAACGGCTACCAACTTGTTTAGGAAATCTTACCTCTTTACGAGTAATTGATTTAAGTAACAACTCACTGACTTCCACTATCCCATCCACACTTTGGACTAACAAGGAAATTCAGAGTCTGAGGTTAGCTTATAATTTGCTGAATGGGTCACTGGCTTCAGAAATTGGAAACATTGCGAGCATGAGAGAGTTATATTTGTCAGGAAATCAGTTTTCAGGTGATATTCCATACACCATTGGGCAACTTCAGAATTTGGAAAATCTAGCATTGTCGAACAATTAGTTACACGGTCATATACCTGAGTCATTTGGGAATCTGATTTCATTGATATATTCGGATCTATCCAAGAACAATCTCTATGGTGCAATCCCCAAGTCATTGGAGAGACTAAAGTACCTTGAGTATTTCAATGTTTCATTCAATGAACTCAGTAGTGAAATTCCAAATGGAGGGCGTTTTAAGAATTTCACATTAGATTTTTTTGTAGGCAATAGAGAATTGTGTGGAGCACCTCAATTTAAGGTCAAGCGATGCAAAGATAATACAACTAGCAATACCAGAGTTTTGAAGTACATTTTACCATCAATTGCTGTTGCATTGAGTTTGGTCATTACTGTGGTTTATGTAATAAGATGCCGAAGCAAAAGTACAGTTTTACTAGCTCACTCTACTTCCCCAATCACTGTCAAGAGGATTTCTTATTATGAAGTTCTAAATGCTACCGATAATTTTGGTGAAGAGAATCTTATTGGCAAAGGCAGTATTGGTTTAGTGTACAAGGGAATATTTCGAGATGGAATGATAGCTGCAATTAAGGTTTTTAATCTAGATTTGGAAGGTGCAAACCAATGTTTTGCTACTGAGTGTCAAATATTGTGCAACATTCGTCACAAAAATCTTGTCAAGATAATTAGTAGTTGCACTAACCTTGATCTTAAAGCCTTGGTGCTTGAATATATGCCTAATGGAAGCCTTACAAAATGGCTATCCTCGAGCAACTATTTCCTAAATATGGCCCAAAGATTGGAAATAATGATAGATGTGGCATCCGCACTCAAGTATCTACATTATGGGTGTCCCTTTCCGATTGTCAATTGTGATCTAAAGCCCAACAACATACTTTTAGATGAAGATATGGTTGCCCATGTTGGAGACTTTGGCATTTCCAAGCTTTTAACTGAAGACCAGAGAATTTCAATTACCAAGACGTTGGGCACCATTGGATATATGGCTCCAGGTAAATGATTATGTCAACTACTTATATATATTGTTAAATGCTATACACTGTGTTGTATTAATATTTATGTTTAGACCCAATTATGCAGAATTAACAATAAAAAGCAACAAGTCACTATTTCTTGATTGCTAGATAATTAAGGTTAATTAATCCAATTAAATTAATTGTAAGAGTAAATAAAATAAAACAATCAGATAAAAAACAATAAATAACACCAAAATTGACCACGGAGGAAAATCCCAACTCAGGATATAAAAACCTCTTCGCACAATAAGTTAAGCAGTATACCCATTAATTATGTGAAAAATAATCATTGGTCCATAAGTGAAAAAAGATAACCATGACTTGAAAGAAAGTAGATAGGAGGACAGAAGAAAGTAAAGAAGTCAATAGACTTTTGTATATTAGAACCAAATCTCCATATTTATAGGAAATAATTAGGGTTGTAAGAGACAATAGTCATAAATTCATAATAACATGTAGGAGTATAATGGTCATTTACAAAGAAACATATAATTTACAACATACACGTAATTATTAACCATTATTTCGCATGCTAACAATTGTAGTGTATTAGTATTGGTTCTCATTTATTTATTTGTCATTTAACATTTCACTTGTTAGTTTGATCACATATGCCAATTTTGTAGAGTATGGATCCACTGGATTAATATCGACTATGGCGGATGTTTATAGCTATGGGATTGTGCTCATGGAGACATTTACCAAAAAGAAACCAACACATGATATGTTTGTTGGAGAGTTCACAATGAGAAAATGGGTGTTCGAATCATTCCCAGATGCTATAATGCAGATAGTGGATGTTGATCTAGTGAATCCAGTTGAAGAGAATATTGGAGCCAAAGAGAGCTGCCTTAGATCAATCATGGGACTAGCACTAGAATGCACGGCTGACTCGCCCAACGAGAGACTCAATATGAAAGATGTTCTAACCAGGCTTGAGAAGATCAAAACTGAATTTTGTAAAGCATAATACTGAGGTGGATTAAGATGAAGAGGTTCGTTTCTTAATTAAATTTGTTTTTTCCATCTCGTAAGAACTCAAAAAGGTTAATATTTGAGCTAAATTATTATTAATGAAAACAAAAACCATTTTTAGTTTCAATTGTCATAGAATCCAGTCGTCATATTGACTACTCTTTAAAACATACTTTGCTTGGTGACTAAATAATTTTTTGAGGTTTTATGCATTACACGGGTGATGTTGATGCTGCGTAAGAAAATCTTGATATCATTATACGGGTGATACTGATGAGTTGAAAAGCAGATGTAACATTTTTTTTTAAATTCTGAATTATTATTTTAGTGAAGTTGCAATGTCCTGTTTGATTTTGTTTCTGATGACAATCTTTGTTTCTCAGTTAACATTTTCCAATGAAAAACATTCTCTTTTCTTTGAAGGAAGGAGAAGACCATCTTGAAGAACTAAGAAGCATTCCTGACTGCTATGTTGCATTCAGTCTATTCTCAATTGTCAGAGTGCCTCAAGGCTTTACCTTTATACCGATAACGCTCATTAGTTATTTTGCAATCTATCTTTTAGTCATTAGTAAGTAATTTTTCACACACAGATGAAGAAGTGAATTGTGTTTCTGTTTCTGTTCATCTCTCCTCACATAAGGAGTAATTCCGTCCAAGAGACATGTTTATAACGATATCCAGGATGAAATCAGTGTGATTGCCGCTGGATAAAAAAGCGAGTTTTCATCTCTTTTCCTCTTTTTTATTCCTATTGCTTGTGAATCAAAGATCTAACAGGGCCATAAAACAGAAAGCCAAATGCCAAAATTGCCAACAATCAAATTAATAACCAAATAATTCAGAAAATCATAGTTTATATTGAATTATGTTTAGTTATTTTGCAATCTATCTTTTAGTCATTAGTAAGTAATTTTTCACACACAGATGAAGAAGTGAATTGTGTTTCTGTTTCTGTTCATCTCTCCTCACATAAGGAGTAATTCCGTCCAAGAGATATGTTTATAACGATATCCAGGATGAAATCAGTGTGATTCCCGCTGGATAAAAAAGCGAGTTTTCATCTCTTTTCCTCTTTTTTATTCCTATTGCATGTGAATCAAAGATCTAACAGGGCCATAAAACAGAAAGCCAAATGCCAAAATTGCCAACAATCAAATTAATAACCAAATAATTCAGAAAATCATAGTTTATATTGAATTATGTTTCCTTTCATTTCTTGACTTGTGAAGGACTCAAGCTCTCAACATAGGGAGACATTCCCACAATGAGACATGTTTATATTGGTATGTTTTGTTGGAAAATTTTTCGAATCTTTAGTAATTTTGTTCCGTAAGGATTTTGGAATTTTCATGTTGATTTTGTTGTGTCTGGTAAATGAGAAACAATAGAAATTTTTGTTGACGTGAACAAATAATTTACTGAAATTCACTAACCATAAAGATGTTACATGAACGAAATGACAAACGCACCAACAAATTCAAACACATCTTATAATTTCCTGTTGATTTGTGGGAATATCAATAAAGCTAAACATGGAAGACTATGTGATTTAAAGAATAACAAAAAATTAACAGAAATTGGTACAATAGCTCCATATGCATTATTTTTTTGCTTTTTGTACAGGCATTCTTGTACAACCCTAAATTAGTAAGGGAACATATGGCTTTTAATTGTGCCTGTACTTTTAAAGTCACTTTTATTACATAAGTTAGGATTTCATTGTCAACTCAAAAACAAAATCAAAAGTGTATGTCTATGTTCTGCAAGTCTGCAACCATCTTCATCTCCAACGAAAATTATGTTTATGTTGTCGATGAGAGATCGTATGCTATGGTTACTGCCAAAACCGTCTGCTACTGCCGAATGTTACTCGGTATTTTTATTGAACACCTCATCTTTAATAAGAATCTTGTCACTGCGGATTGCTAAAGTGCATTATTACTAACTATTGTGAATGTAGTGAAATGAATTGCGGTAGACGAAAACCCATATCAATTCGCGGGAATAACTTGTAGGGATAAATGATTTGATCGAATTTTTTTTGTTTGCCAGAATCATTGGTAGGGATCAATTGGTTCAGCTGATTTTTGATTTTCTTTTTGGAAGCAGAAAATTACAGATAGTTTGTATGGATGGAGATTTTTTTGAGCATATTAGAATTTTTAACCTGATTTTCACAGATTTTGTGGATAATATCTTGCAAGAAAAATGGTTGAATTGGTTTAAGAGTGAAACCTTCCAAAAAGTTAAAAAATTAAAACAATCTGAGGTAATTTTCAGTAGATGCACTGATTTGAGATGGCCCGAACTTTTCAATTTGATTGCTACCCGCTATTGAAATCGAAACTTCATATACATATAAAATTCTGAAACCAAAAAATTCATAAAATTAGTAACATTGAAATTCTGGAGAGATAATTATGGAATGTTATTTTATATTTTATATAGTGTCCCTTACATTAACTATAATCCCCTAGTTTTAAGGAAGCAATGCCTAAGCAACGTAGTAACATCTTAATGTACCATAGTAGAAAAGTGGTGAAGATTAGTTAAGTCATAAGATAACATCTTAGGTAGCAAGTTTCCAGTCGGATCTGAGCTTCTTCTTGGATGAAAGAAGGAATGTTGTCAAATTAATGACTCATAAAATCAAAAGAAAGAAAAACACGCGTCTTATGGGCTCTTTTCTCGTTCAACTTCCCCCCAACAAAGTACCCATTCATGTTTAGGCATTGGTAGTAAGCTCTTGTTGCTAGATTCTGCTAGCACTAAATTGATTACTTGTGATATATATTTTAGACTACATTGAAGAGGTTGCAGCAAGGATCAAGGCCATGCAGAAAAATCTTGTAGAAATTTATTAAAGAGATTAGTATCTTATAAATTTGTAGTGCTGACCAATATATTTAGCATATCCATGACTTGTAATTACATAAACTCACATTCAAGAGGATCAAATGGCAATTTTGTCCGAGTGGAAGTCTACGTGTGATAAAATGAAATGATCTTAACATGTTGTCCCAATGGGAGTATAGTATTCGAAAACAGACCGGTCTAAATCTATGTTATTGTTGAAAGCAAGTCATCACATTGGTCAGGGAAAAGACGTAGTTTCTAGAAGGTGTAATAAATGAGATCTTATATATAATTTTGGGCAATTAACCACAGACTTTTTAGATATCTAGCCTTTGTCATAAGTGAGAGTGAAAACAAAAAAAAATGAACTTGTTCCTATTTTTGGAATGTGTGTTGTTAATGAGGAATATTATTAAAATTGAAAATTTATATTTTTTATAAAGAAAGTATTGTTTTTATTCCCACTGCTACTTGTTTGGAAGACTCATCTATTGCAGTATTTGGCTTTTATTTGACATATATAATATTCTAATTCTGTTGGTTTTAATTCCCTGTGCAGGTATACTCAGGTCTTCAGTCTCGCATTGGGGTGATAAATCATCTTTCTGATGGCTACTCTTGGACACTTATTAAGTGCATTCATGGCGAGCACAAAGTTCATTCTGATAAGTGCTTAGATGCTTTGAAGGAAGAGTGCAACTCAAAGCTAGCTGTTGCAATCACGAATTTTGAGGAATGCTTTCTTTCCATGGTTGACCCAAAAACAGGCATAAGCACGATACCTTGAGTCATGTACAACAGGGGGTACTACTGCTCTCGAAATCCTTTTGTTTTCTGCACTTATACATACCTTGCCTTCTCTCTCTCTCTCTCTCTCTCTCTCTCTCTCTCTCTCCCCCTCGCTCTCCCCCCCCCCCCCCCTCTCCCTCTCCTTCTATTTATTTATTTATTTTTCCACCACCACTTGTTGTACCATCCTAGGTTTTTCATTTTTCTGGGTTTAGATTCACTAAGTTAGCAATCACAGAAATATATCTACGTTTCTGAAATCAACTCTTACAACTAAGTTCTAGCCCCTTCAGATATTTTATGTTCTTCAAAACTCAGCGATCACAAGCAACTGTTGTTCTCATAAATAAATAGTCAGAGCATTGCCTATAATCCATATTCTAATTATTATAGGTTTATTATTTACAGCTAATTAGTGTACTAGTTTCCTTGTATAGCCTTGTATCCTTATAGCTTTGTAATATTCTATATATTAAACAGAATACGAACGAGAAACTCATTCCGCAAAATTGGCATGGTAACAAAGCCCTAAAATTACCTTTTCGAGAGCGTGAAGTTCTTGTTTCGGCTAAGGTTTTCATCTTGTAGAAGGACTTGGTACCCTATTCATTGTAATCAGCGCCTCCTGTGGTCACTACTCGTGTTTTCGATGCCAGGTGTGGAAAATTGTTCCTTCATCGTATTCGGCGTCTATGTTTGGCTCTCAGTTCATCGTAGTGGACACAATCTATGGTCGGACATCGGTTTTCAAGCCCCGTCCGAGGGTGTGTTATTAAAATCCAAGAGAAATCTTGATCCGAACTCAGTTTAATCAACCAAACAAACATCAACCATGGAGGCTCCAACCCACAACTTTTAACACTCTAGTTACCACTAGTTTTCACCCCCACAAAATAGGAAGATAGTTGTAGCAGTATCACAAAAGGAAGAAGAAATGAGGTGCAATGATTGAACTCTCTAACGAACCATCATGAACAGCTACCTCACCATTTCTCCTCTATTACACACACACATCCCACACAGCTACTGTATATATTGGTTAATTAGGTCACCAAATATGGGTCAAGTCAAGTGGACAAACCAAAGTACTGTCCTCCAACAGAAGGGCTAATGTTAAGAACAAATGGGTCAACTAATATCACAATCCAACTTAATAACTTGGGTCATCCATGAATATTGGGCAACAAGCAACATTAACTTAATTAAGTTGTTTTTAGTGGCCTTAAGTTGTTTGAGCCATCACTAAGGTATCGATATAAATTATCCAACATCGGTTTAACATCATCGTCCGTGATTTATTGGGTATCAAAACCCAACAAATCTCCATCCTGATACCCAATCAACCTGCAAGCAATCAAAACACAAAATTAATACTTGTATAATCAAGGTAACCAATAAAATTGAGATCACAAACCTTACTTCATGTTTCGGACCCAAAACACATAACATACCCACTCCATGTGCTCACTAAGGATAAGGTCACACCCAAGTAAAAGCAAATATTCACAATAATCAATCAAGAGCAAATAAACATGCGATGAAAATATAACATAAGGTAACACACAGATCTTTTCAAAACACACTCACACAGAACAATAGATTGACACCAAGTTAATCAACAAATTGCTAACACATATACAGCAAATGCATCAATGATCCCACGAAAAGATCTCACCACGCTTATCCTATCCCATTTCGTGTTGCTCACACCTCGATAACACATATCTCATCTTATCGCCTACCATACTCATTAGATCGATCACTCAACTCATGTCTAATTGATATCACTTATGCCAACTTAAGTGGATAATAGGTCTCCACCTAACAGAAGTGATATAAATGTCCCTCTCAGAGTCCACTTGTACATGGTCTTTCATAGTTAAGTGATTCCAACATTTAATTACAACTCCATTCATGATCTAAATATCACACTATACATCCCTAATACAAACCACCATTGTACCCCTAGGCATCTATACTCCACCTTACCAAAAGACACACAATATACTGCTAATGCATCTCAAACCAATTATGGCAAAACGCAATCCCTTTGGGGACCAAAAAGGTTAGGGCTCAATTTAAATTGACCCACGCACCACAAGGTTACTCCAGCACTAAAGCTCAAGAAATTTACAAAGGATTGGGTGTAAGTGGCACTCACAAAGAGAATAGAAGAAATAGTTTATTACTCCACAACACTCACAAAAGAGTCTCACAAAGAGGAAGAAGATAACCAATGCATGGCTGCCTCACATAATTTCACAAACAAAACAGGCTCACAAAGATAAAGGAGAAAATGGTTGTCCTTTTTTCTTCTTATTACCACATTCTCTCACACTACTCGAAGAGAAAAAGGGAGTACGCCACTGATCTCAACCCACTATGCATGCAAACACATTACACAAAGTAGTAAGATCACTCTAATTCATGCAATTACATACATCAAACATATTGAAAATGTAACATATCAACATCGCAATAGAATTGAGTGATCATAGATGCAAAAAGGATTACACACAAATGCACATACAGTAACCAAGTTTACTCTCAATAAACCTCACTCAAGTCATAACTCGACCCAATGGAAACATTTTTCTCACATCTCTCCTTATCTTTTCTGTTATTGTCATTCATAAGACAGTTTGTTTCACCATGTCAAAAATTTATTGCAGTTAAAATACATCTTACTTTTCTCTCTTGTATTAGATCTACATTTTCCATCAAAAGTTTTATGAAAAATGACTTCGTTTTGCTAAAGTGAAAAATCACATTTTCTCCATTGAAAAAACACAACTCAAAATGTGTTGTCATTTTACTAAAAATGCTCAAAACACAAGATACAACCAATAATGACCACAAGGAAAGTACTGACACAATTTACACAGTAAAACATTTCCAAGGTCACATGCAACTCTAAAATTAATTGGCAACAAATTCACAAAGAATTCAAGGTAAATAATTAA
Organism: Fraxinus americana; assembly: GCA_035079005.1. NCBI lineage: Eukaryota > Viridiplantae > Streptophyta > Magnoliopsida > Lamiales > Oleaceae > Fraxinus > Fraxinus americana. The sequence continues at coordinate 54,799 of JAVHZT010000200.1, read as the reverse complement.
CAAGTAATTTCTAGGTCTAGTAACAGGTAATGATTACACATTCACGGTAACCTCAATCCTAATGTCACCTCACTAGATGACTTCTAATGCAAAAAGTAAATTGTTACCTTGCACGATAACCATAACTACAATAACAAAATGGAAAGAAAATGATACCAAGTGGACTACGTCTAAAGGTCCGTAAATATCGAGATATGCAAATTCACTTGTAACGACCTGGGTCCCACTTAACGGGCTGTCCTGGCCGTTAGATCGACGACGTACTGTCCTCACTGTACCAACATGGGTCTTTTCAGCATGCTTTGTCCTCACTCGCACGCTCCCCTAGAAAACTTCCCAGGGGGGTCACCCATCATAGAATTGCTCCAAGCCAAGCACGCTTAACTATGGAGTTTCCAACGATGGACTTCCGGAAAAGAAGGTGCACCTTGTTGGTATGAGTAGTACCTATCAAATCTTTTAAGCTTTCTTGGTCTGGGTATTACATCACTACTTTAGGGCTGCCACTAGTCACCATAAATGGTACAAAATGGTACCTAACAATTGGACATCAAAGGGAAAAATCATTCAAATTGCATTGTATTGCCCAAAATTGAAATCCAAAAACACCGTATGGTTCGTCTTATTGTTAGAAACATTCGGTCTTTTGATGCCGTCGTCAAAATTTGGCTCACGCGCCAGTGCAAAAGTCCTACACGATGTAACCGACCACTACGCATTCCATCTCCAGCTATGCCTCCACTTGCTGAGTCCACCAGTGGTGTCCGTTTCTCCAACTAGCTACTGGTTTGGCTGGAAAACTGAAAATTAGATTCGGTAGTTTGAAGAAAAATCCTTGGTTTTCGTCCCTATTTTCTACCTATTTTCCAAATTTGATTTCTACCTGTTCCAATTGGTTTTTGCTAAAAAATTACAGATTTCTCAACAACAGGAGCTCTGATACCATTTGTTGTTAAAATCCAAGAGAAATCTTGATCCAGGTTCACTTTAATCAACCAGACAAACATCAACTGAGGAGGCTCCGACCAACATCTTTAACACTCCGATTGTCACTAGTTTTCACCCCTACAAAGGAGAAAGTCGATGGTAGCAATATCACAAAGGGAGAAAGAGAGGAGGTACAATGATTGAACTCTCAAATGAACCACCAAGAACGACTACCTCACTATTTCTCCTCTATTGAACCCACACATCGGCTACCCCATCCACCTACCCACACACTATATATATATATATATATATATATATATATAAACACATACACATACATGGTTTGGTTAATTAGATCACCAAATATGGGCCAAGTCAAGTGGACAAACCAAAGTATTGGCCTCCAACAAAAGGCTAATGTTAAGAATCAATGGGCCCACTAATATCGGCTACCCCATCCACCTACCCACACACACACACACACACTATATATATATATATAAACACATACACACACATGGTTTGGTTAATTAGATCACCAAATATGGGCCAAGTCAAGTGGACAAACCAAAGTATTGGCCTCCAACAAAAGGCTAATGTTAAGAATCAATGGGCCCACTAATATCACCATCCAACTCAATAACTTGTGGGCTACGAGCAACATTAACTCAATCAAGTTGTTTCTAGTATCCCTAAGTTGTTTTCGGCTTGAGCCATCACTAAGATGTCGATATAATTATCCAAAATCGATTTAACATCATCCCCTTGGATTTATTGGGTATCAAACCCAATAGGGTGTTTCTCTCTTTTTCGTTGTGTATTACATTGCGTCTGTGGTCAGAGCAAGCTGTCTCATGTCACCTCTGTGTGTTAATCAGTAGTTCGTAGTGTTGGCTACTGGGTTTAATTGGCTTGGGTTGTTTGTTTAATTGGGCTTGTTGGATGTTGGTTTAATTGGTAGTTGGCTGTTTGATTTAATTTGTTGGACTGGTTTGTTTGATTGGGCATAATTTATTTAGGCGTGTTGTGATTAATTTATTGGCTAGACTATACAAGATTTCATAGTGTCAACTAAAAAGAGTGACTCCGTTTGCATTCTCTTTACTGGCAAGAACTTCTCTTCATGGGCATTTTACTTTTGGTTATTGATCGAAGGAAAATGGCGATTTGTGGGGACATATTGTTGGAAGTCTTCTACGTCCCAATCAAGGGAAAGACAAGGAGAAGTAACTTGCACAAGGATTCTCGAATTGTGGTTTTGATCAATGGATCAGTTGATGCCGAAATTGTTCTTAATATGAGGCCTTACAAGTTAGATCATTCTATATGTGAGTATTTAAAGAAAATCTACATTCAAAGCAACAATGATTAGCCTCGAACAACCCACTTTCGTTTGTTTAATTATTATTTTTCTTCAGCAATAAAGAATGGCTGTATCTAGCAAGAACTGCAATTTTTTAATTTTTCACTCCGCTTCTCCTTTAGATATTATTTTATGTTCTTCGGAATTTAGCAATCACAGGCAATTGTTGTTCTTACAAATAAATCGTCAGAGCATTGACTATAATCCATATTCTGATTATAGAGGTTGTTAAAGAATGACCCAAATTCCATCTTGTATTTATGGATTTGTTGAAAGCGGTCTCGAAGAGGTTAAAATATGGACTAAAGGTGTTTTGGGACAGAGATTGGGTGCTTAGTCCACCCACCTAGGCGGAAACCGGGTTGAAATATTGGTTTGGGAATAGAAATTTAGCACTTAGCGCCATTTGAAGCGCTATGCCACTCGCTTGCTTAAAGGTTGGGCGAGGCGCTTGAGAGTCACTTGTCGCTCGCTAGGCGCGAGCCTGGCCACTGGATCAGCCATCTTATCTGGACAGATTTTGTTCGTGATTTTTTACACTTTTTTTATACTCTTTCTATCTAAAGCATATTATTTTGGGTTGTGTAAATACTCCACATGATTTTGCCTTTGTCTAACATTTTAGACAGTATTAAAAACTAAAACCGTTGTACTCTTTCCCCCACCTTTTAGTAGATTCTCCTCCTTTGCCAATTTCTTATGTTCTTGTATTGTGATTTCTATTACATTTTGCCATATATTTCGCCTATTTGTAATGGAAGTTTATTATTTATAGCTAATTAGTGTAGTAGTTTCCTTGCATAACCTTGTATCCTCATATAGCTTTCTAATATTCTATATATTAAGGAGAACATGCACAAGAAATTCATTAAGCAAAATTGGCATGGTATCACAGCCCTAAAATTACCTTCTCGAGCGTGAAGTTTCTTTTTTGGCTAGGGTTTTCGTCTGGCGAAAGCACTCTGCTCCCTATTCATCATAATATACCTCATGTGGTCACTACCCACGTTTCTAACGATGGGTATGGATAGTTGTTCCTAGTCAGCATATGTGGTCAAGCCTTACGTTTCAAGCTCCGTTTGAGAGTGGTCCTCATCGTAGTCAGTATCTGTGTGTACATTGAGTCTATGGTCAGAGCAAGCTATCTCGCATTGCTTCTGTGAGTTATTCAGCAGTTCGTAGTGTTGGCTATTGGTTTAATTGGCAGTTGGCTGTTTGTTTAATTGGGCTTGGGCAATTGGCTGTTTGATTTAATTTGTAGGGATGGTTTTTCTGACTGGGTAGAATTTTTTTAGTTGGTTGTGATTAATTTATTGGCTAGACTGTATACGGTTTCATAATGTCAACTAAAAAAACTGACTCAATTTGTATTCACTTTACTGGCAAGAACTACTCTTCATGGGCATTTCACTTTCAGTTATTGATTGAAGGAAAAAGTGATCCATGGGAAAATATTGATGGAAATCTTTAGGTGATCTGTGGGAAAATATTGATGGAAATCTTTTGTCTCCTGATCAAGAGAAGGACAAGGAGCAGTATCTTGCTTAGAAAACCAAGGATTCTCGAATTATGGCTTGGATCATTAGATTTGTTGATGCTCAGATTTTTCTTAATCTCAGACCTTACAAGTTAGCTCATTGTATATGGGAGTATTTGAAGAAAATCTACACTCAAAGCAACAATGCTCCGTGGCTTCTTTTGCTGGAGTTTGAATTGGCAAAAAATTTCCTAAGATTCTTACCCCATTGAAGAATATTATAAACTTGTGCTTTTTGTTTGTAGTAGATGCTACGTGATGTGCGTGTATACATTTGAAATCTAAATGATGTGCTTATTGCTTTTAGTAGATGCTAGTAAACCATTATGCTCAAACTAAATTAAGCTCAGTTTGAGAATCATAATGTACTCATTTTAACTGCACTTGCTATTTAGACTTTATTTTCTCAACTATGCAAATCGATTTTGAATTTGCTTTCTCCATTTTACCTCACAAATTTTTTTTTATCAACATTTGATGATAACTTAAATCTCGAACAGAAAACAATGATGATGTGTTTCTTTCAGATCAGAATTCCCACGTTTGAACTATAGTGGGTCTATACTGTGGTTTTTGAGAAAGATGATATTGTGATGTCTGTAGCATCCATAAGGTAAACTGCAATGTATGATTTGTTTACATTTCTTCAATATACTGTCTTTGAGTACCTTTCAGTCGTGCTATCATCTCCCATCTTAAAGTTTACTTAGGAAACTATACCATTCTTACATCTAATACCACGTACTTCTTGTTGATTCCTCGTTGTGGGTGTTAAAAGAAACATTTTAACTTGTTTCAGTCCCGAAAATTCTAAAGCCCATATTGACAACTTCAATTTAGTATAGTATGCGGGATCTCGTTTTTATAAATCTTATTTTCTTCTGTGGCAATTAGGAAGCCCTTCAACATTCTTGTTTTATTTTATATAAGCACAAGGTGTTTCAGGGAAAAAATATTACTGAAGCTTCAAGATAAGTAGTCTTAATAATATTTTGATTGTCAAAGCCGTTCTTCAAACTGACATGTCTTGGTTCATTTTGAAACCATATAACCGTTTAATTCTTATTTATTTTTATTCTATGGACGTCTTTAATTTTTTTTTTTTTTACTATAGATTTTATCTACTCTGGCTTTTCAATTATTATTTGTCCTTTCATGCTATCCCAGCAATTCTTCAATATTTGTTTAATTCGTTAATTGTGCTACTTTTCTTTACATGTAACTTTGCAATATTTTTTTATAATGTGATATTTGACCTTGATGCAGAATCCATGGAGTTAATGTAGCAGAGCTTCCTTTAGTTGCAACATGCAGTAAATACCGTTGAATGGGACTGTGTTGGCTCCTTTATTGATTCTATAGAAGAGGTAATTTATCATCACCATTCATAATGCAATGAGTTTGAGAAGCGTTCATTCCACTTTGATTGTTTACTAATTTTTCATGTTGTATGCACGTGTGTCTAACAAAATAGTCTGCACCATATTGAATGGTTGCTGACCTATGTTTTTGTAACAAATATAATATCCAAGGAATAAACTAAAAACTTAAAGCTTTACTGAATTGGAATGAAGAAAATTGCATATGTTCCTGGAATTCAGAGGAGGAAACTTGGAGATGTCTGGTTCAAAAAACTAGCAAATACGATAGCATTGATTTGATCTTCTCAGGGACATTCACCCTTTGATTAGAAAGATTTTTTTGGTTGGAAAATCTCTCTCATATTGTGGGATTCTTAGGTAATTTGGACTGTTTCTTAGTGTTGGTGAAGTACCTAAGAGTGATGTTTCACGATTTTTTCAAGCTTTAGGGGAAAATCTTTTGTTTGGATTGTATTTTGTTAAATGTGATGGTAGATTTTCCCTTTCAATTGAGAGAATTTCCCAAAATTTTCGCATATTATTTTTTTACATTTCGTTTGTGTTTATTTGGCTTGGTTCACTGTGCTTGGCATATTGTGAAATTTCCTTTATTGATGGGAGCACATCCCAAATGGAATCTGAATTTTTTTTTTTAATTTCTATCTTCACACAAACATCTACCATATGTGCATTTGTTATTTCTAAAGAGTCATGAACAATTTTTACAATAAGTGTCTGTGTCTACTGCTTCTGTATGAATGTTAGTAATTTCAGTTCAATTGTGGCCTTAGATGCTAAAGTTCTTGAAGGTCAAGAAGCTCATTGTATCTGCTGTCCCCAGCATAGTGGAGACGTGGACTAAGGGTTTTGGCTTTGAACCCTACAGACATAGTTTGAGCAAAGTCAAATTCATGGTGTTTCCAGGATCTGTATGGCTGAAGAAGCCTTGGCATCAGAACAACATGGATTCAGAAAATGGTGAGGATTTTTTATATTATAGATTTTTTCATGCTTGTTTGAAGAGCATGTTTGGCTAAGCTTAAAAGTGAGAAAAGGCAATACACCTAAACATATTGCGAAAGGAAGCCAAGGTAAGCATGCTTTTTATAACTTTCCTATTATTTAAAATGAAGGATCTCGTCTTTCTAGTAAGATTGAGAAATAACATTTGTATATCAGGACCAAAAGATGCTTCAACTTCAGGAGCAAATTAATCTGGACCTGCTTACTCTCAGAATTCGCAATCACGTGAGCAACAAGATCACGGTACTTCGTCTGATGAACAAGATGGCATACAACTACGATCAGGCAAGATCTGTCTGCTCAAAAAGCTAAGTTTGAGAAAGAAATCATAAACGGTAACTGTATTTGCAATCTAGAGAAAAACAAGATTGTCGCACTTTCCGACTTTCAAGACTAAATATGTTTCGCTAATGAAATGCTTTTGTGTTCAGGAGGTAGCCAACTTGAAGTAGTTCCTTGTACAGAGGCCAAGGAGATAACCACCTAGACAGAGGCAATTGTTTGTAAATGTATTAGACCAGAATGTGAAATCAACTTCTTAACATGAAATCAAAGCTGCAAACGCTTTTTGAATGACAGTTCAAAATAAGTTTTTCTTTCATCTTATTGCAAGCGATTTTTCTTCTGTTTCACTAGTTTTCTCTGCTTTTATATACCCCCATACAAAGAAATTCATAATGCTATTCAACAGCAGTGACAATGGTGATGAACAGCAGCCAGCCGCAATGGTACTAGTGTCACATTATTCAATAAATAAAAATGCATAACTTCATTTGACAATATGGTAGCGGTATCACTATCCCATAGATTAATGTTCATCATCATAATAGGATTACTCAACTAAGAACAACACCATCCCAACCACCCTACACACACCTGACAATGACTTCTAAAATGCCTCTTTATTGTCTTTTGTATTAGCAGATATGTTTTCTATTTTAGTATCCCAAGGATTTTTTCTATAACACTTTTAGTGTGTTGATGGATCATAATAACTATAAGGAGATTAATTATAATGAAACCCAAACAAGCATATTAGTAATGAATTCCACAAAAGGGGCTTACTGAATGGAAAAAAATCATCTTGTTCATTTTCATTGCGAAAATTATTTAATTATTTGTTGTATTACTAGTTTTATCATGGAGTACTTTGATTAGTGATAAGTGTGTTTTTACGCCCTTATTTGACACTTTTTGGGAATTAATTATTGATAAAAATGAGTAGATTTCTATACATAATTGTGTAATTTTTACTTTTGTAGGCCAATATAAAGAAGAACAGAGCAAAAAGAGAAGAAAATGAACTTAAATGTACAAATTTGTGAAACTGGGGACTAAAATGCAAAAGTCAGAAAGTTCAAGGACTTTAATTGCAATTTATGAAGGACTTAAATGTAATGAAGATCAAAATAACTATATATTTAGGATTTTTATTTTTGTGAGACAAAATATCTTAAAATATCTATTTTATATTATAATTAATCATAAATATCTAGATATTTCATAATATCTTTATAAAAGTCAAGTTGGTGGACAATTGAAGAAAAACTCTCTTTCTTTCTTCTCTCCCACACGTTTTTTTTTCCTCTTTATTTTCTCTTTATTTTTCATTTTCTTTACTTGGTTAGTTCTTAGTTTATTTTGGGAAGAATTTTCATAGCAACAAGGAGATTTTATCAAATGATGCTTGGAACTTCATTGGAGGAATCAAAGCTACACTAAAAAGGGGTTGTATTTCTATATTTGCATTCCTTCAATTCATTTCCAATATTTGTAATGTATTGTAATATGAATCTACTTGTTGTTGATTATATGATGATAAACTAAGTGATTTTGTTGGAATTTATGGAGTAGTTTAACCTAATGCTTCATTAATGTCATGATATGATTGTATGATTTTGTTATACATTAGTTATCAAAATAATAGTATATTGATCATCATGTTGAAAATTACTTCATTCAAGTGACGTCAATAGATGTGGTAATTTGGTGTTTATGTGATTGTTGAAAAATAATTACATTTGCTAGACCGAAATGATTAATACCATGGGTTTGTCTAGTATACTAGGCGCGTCTAGGTAATATAGAAATATACACCTACCTCATGTGACCCGTTGAGCATTTTCACAAAAACTCATGCAATTATTTAACTTTGTATCAACATAGAAATATGTGGTATGAATTAATTAATTAGGGTTAATATCACTCGAAAGAAGGTATTAATTTAAAATAGGAAAATCGGGTCTAACTACTTATTTTGATAATTTGCATCTGCGCGTGATTGAATTGACATTAAAGAAGTATAGGTTAAGCGAAAACGTAAATTCCAACATCTTTTCAAAATCCAAATCTTTTTACTTTTTATCTGTCATTTTATCAATTTAAATCTAAATTGCGGTTTTTAGGGTTTTAAAATTCAGTTTTTAAATGTGTGTGTACTTTTCGTTAAGACGGATAAACGTAGAATTGAATTCAACACTCTCTGAGGGATCGACTTGGACTCTAAATGTCCACTTTTACTACTTGTTCTCGACCCGTGCGCTTGCGGCATAATTTTCAGCGAACAATTAGTTACGATCAATAAAATAAAACTATACTCTTATGCCATGAATTTGCTTAGTCAGATATGAATTAGACCACCAAAGTTGCTCCCCTGTCAAGTTCCATGCTCCCTATGGTTTTGTTCCATCCAATATTCTCTAATTTCAACTACTGTCATACTTAAAAAATGTAGACAAACTTTGGATCATGGTTTGATGTGAATTTACAGTATAGAGTTAGCTTTGAAGAAAAAATTGAAATGTACAGAATTCAACACCATGTAATCAGAAAACAAGCTTCAATTTCAAAAACCTCACTCGAAAATCTCAATCCACCGGGTATCTAATCCCTTTTTAAATTCTTTAGATTACCCAAAAAGTCAAATATCAGTGAATTGGAAAATTCCACTCAAATTATTTTGTGCTTGTCCATCTTCCTACAGCCACTGATCAAAGTTCCTGATATTATCTCCTCATTGGACTATCTTAGGATTTATTAAGATTTAGCAGCAGAATTTGGGTTGTAAATATAAATACATAAGCTACTGTTGGTGTCTGTGATGTGGGATAGGTCTGGCACTTCATGTAATGAAGAGGATGAGGGGCAAAATAGGTAAAAAGTGATGGGCTTTGTAGGCTTACTGACCAACTTCAAATCCGCCAGTTGACCACAGACCCTGTGGAAGACTTGGTTTCTCTAAGAACACGGAGGCCTTCCATTCTCTATGAAGTGCAAATCGCAAGTGCACGGGTCGTATTCAAGTAATAAAGTGAACTTCTTGTGTCCGAGCTGTCAATCCCTCGAGGAATATTTACTTTAGACAACTTCAATCAATTTAGTTCTAACAATAAAAACAAACACACAATAAGGATTTGATTTTGGAAAATAAGGAAAATAATTAAAATTCTACAAAATAAGAAAAAACACAAGTGCTTGGAAATTTTGCAGGGATTCATGGTTTCGCTTAACCGTCCCCTAATTAATTTCTCCACAAGCTAATTAACAAATTACTCATTTACGATGTTAGACCCGATTTTCCAATTTTAGTTAATTACCCATCTCGAGCAAAATTAACCATAATTGATTGGTTTAACCTACTATATCTCTATGTCGATTAAAACCAAATAACCACATTAAATCTTTGTGAAAATAGCTCAATGGTTCACTTAGGGCTAAGGGTTATCTCTATCTCCTACACAAACTTAAAGTTTCTACTATTTGGTCTAAAATGTACAATCTTCTCTCGAATGATGTACATATCACTAAATACAATCATTCATTAGCCACATAAATGAAAATGCATGAAATACAATAATAGATATACATGAAAATGAGCATTTAAACATTAAAAAGTGAATATTGAAATTAATCCAAGCTAAGCTAAGCTAAGTTTCAGCCATAAATCCCAACAAAATAACTTAGCCCATTTTATATATTTGATAATAAAGGAAAATATTCATACAATATATCACAAATAGAAGAAAATAATGAAGAAACAAAAAGATTGTAAATAAAACCCTTGTTTGGTTGAATTCTTCAAGGTTGCTATTGATGAATCTTGAGTTCTCCAAGTATTTTTTCAATTTCTTGATTGATTCTCATTGATGTGCTCTTGATTTTGCCCCCAAGATACCATGAAAATAAGAAGGAAAAGAAAAGGAAAAGAACAAAAGAAAAGAAGGAAGAAGTCGTAGACTCCCTCAAAGTCGCTGCATTTTTTCATTTTTAAAACCCTCAAAACCTTTCAAAAGTTACAGCCCAAGTCCCGAAGTTTTGGAAAAAAACATTTAAAATGGATTTGGGCCGAATGGGACGCCGTAGTTCTTGTAAGAGGCGTCTTTACGTCCAAAATCTATAAAGGGACAGCTAGTGGGCACCTATCCCCATATTTAGTAATTTGTAACTCAAGTCCTCCAATATTTGTGCACTAGGTCCCTCAACTATAATTTTGTGCAATTTGATCCTCATATTTTGATTTTTCTTTCTATCAAACCCTTCATAAATTGTAGCCCAAGGTCCTTCAACTTTTTACTTGTGCACTTTGGTCCTCAACTTAACAATTTTGTACTTTTTAGTCCATTTTCACTCCCTTTGCCTTGTTCTCTTTCCATTTGGAATTTATGACCTATAAAAGTCAAAATCACACAATCGTGAGTCAATATCCGCTCTTTTCATCATTAATAAACATATTTAGGTATTAAATAAGTGTGCAAAAACACATTTTTCAAATACCTCCAAACTTAACTTTTTGCTCGTCTCCGATCAAGATTATCTACAACACAATCAAGCAAACATGATAATAATCAACATGTTAGATAGCTTACCAAAAATATCGAAGAGTGTAAAATTGTATAATCAATTCACACATATTTCATTTCCCACTCGTGAGATTTACTCTCCTCAAATAGATATTCATTTTCTTTCCCCTTGTGTAAATCTAAAGGTTACTCTCAATTCACTCATTTTTTTTTTTGCTCTTGTTCGGTTGGGTCTAACTGGCAATATCAACCTCTAGTCATGTGACGATCTCCACCAGATGTGTGCTTTGACATTTGAGCTTATACTAACTAATTCGAAACCACTAGTAGCCTGAACATCAAATATAATTGCACAAGTTTTTTCCTTCAAAATTTTCAATAAAAGCTCATGATTGACATCACTCTCTTAAGCTTTCTTCTTGACTCTTGTAGCTAGTTTTAGGTCAATAACTCCCCAATTTTTTAGACCAAAGGGGTTTCGAGATACCCATATGGACTTAATAACTCGAGGAAAAAAGGTTACGGAATGAGGCAAGAATCAACAAGTGCAATGCCCCTTTTTAGCATGACAAAATAAATGGGACTTAGATCCCTAACATATGGTCATTACCTAGCTTATACTTAGCAAAAGACATTCCACACAAATACGATCACATGCATGGAATCAACACACTTCCAGATATAATTATTCACCGGCACGACCACCCCCAAATTTATCTTGCAATATGGTAAAGTGAAAGAGATGAGAATATAAGATTGATAAAAATTTAAACATAACTCACAACCCAGTTCTACCAATCCAAAAAAAAAAAATCTCCATCAATCGAAATTTTCCACGTCTAGATAACTATTAATCATGACTATTGTGCTCAAACAAAGTTTTGAAACAAAATTAGGCACAATTAGCATATTTGTTATATGTCATGAATCAATAACAATATTAAACATCCAGTTATCCTAAGCCAGCAAGTCTATCTAGCATGTCAACACAATCAAGAAAGGAAAACGCTGTTGTAGAAAGAGCATTAACAAAGGCTTCAAAATTGAGAACTGTGTTATCCTAGTTAACTCATTCAGTGTTGTTTCGTTAAATAAAGTTGTCCGGTTACGGAAACTAAAAATTATGTGATGAAAGAAGGTTTGATTACAAGGGACAGGATATTATGCAAGTGTCATAATACGGTACTTTCCATCTACGATCATGTTGGTTTTGAGTTGAAGCAAAATTGCATCGAGTCTCATAAGAAATTAACCTCATGCCAGCTTGAGGCCTTGTCGCTAAATGTAAGGTTAGAAAAGTAGCTCCACAAATTGGTCAAGTTGATGAGATAGATCACAATGATGATAGCTGTGGTGATGTTGGTGAACGTGTATGCTTTGCTAGCTGTCTTGTGCATTTCATCTGGTTTGAATAGTTCCGTTTTTTCTTTTTCTTTTGTATCCAATGGGTTTCATACACATTTCTCCTTTTATTAAATTTAAAGTACTTTCCTAATATTTTTAGATATTTTAATTACTGGAAAGAGCACAAGCATTTGTTTCCAAGCATACACTACTGGTAATGTGTGTCTAGTTGTCGAGTTTTATCAACGTCTAAGTATAGAAATGCATTAAGAGGTTTGTTCTTGGAATTAAGAAAATGAACCTTTTTTTCACAATGTGTTTCTGGGTCTCTTGCTTCCAGTGGACATGTTAGTAATCTGAGTTCAATTGTTACTTTAGATGTTTATGTCTTTTAACGTCAAGAAGCTCGTTTAATCTGCCATTCCCTGTGTATAGTAGAGATATGGACAAAGGGTTTTAAGCAAAACTAACCTCATGATTTTTCCATGATCTATATGGCTGAAGAAGCCCGTGTCAGATTACCACGAATCAATAAAATGGTGAGGGTTCTTTTTATTTGATATTTTGTTCATTCTAATTCGTAGATGTGTTTAGTGAAGTTTAAAAGTAAAACTAAAATAACATACCAAAGCATGTTTGAAAAGTTAGTTAAGGCACTCCTCTTTATCACTTTCCAATTGTTTAAGATGTAGCATCTCTACTTTCTAGTAACATTTTCTTGGGGTTTTGGATTGTTCAGATTGGTGGGGTTTGGTCAGCTGTTGATTGGGTTGTATTTGCGCTTTCTCAAAGTTTCAAACCTAAATTGCTGGTTGAGATTTTCTGCTACACACAATGTTGGATGTACATTTATGGCTTCAGCGTTCGAAGATTCCTCACCCTGTTCTAGGTGCTATTTTTGTCTTTCATGTTTTTGCACATTGTATAACGTCCCAAAATTTTATAGAATAATATTATTTAGTCATAAGAATTTTGACCTAGACAGCTTTTATGAGTTTGACATGTTAGTAATTTCATTTTCGCTAGGAGACTGTGCCTATTTATACCCCATGTTGATGCCAACTTCATCTTTCATACTCATCTGATTTAGGTATAACATATCATACAGACTATGGTCATCAGATTTTTATCTCTCATGTTTCCCTTTTGTGCATAAAAATTATAAATTTTCCTCCCTAAACCCGTAGAAAGTGTGCATGAAGACACTTAGGCCAAGTTTGAAAGGCCAAATTTTCCTTGGAACTTGGAAAATAAATTCTTTTTCCTTGGTTTTGGCTTGTTTGATGAGCAAGATTTTCCCTCCCATTTGTTTTCTTGGTGGTTGTTCCACGCACCAATCTTCCTTGTTTTTAGGGAAATCATTTTCCCACCTTTTTGGGATAAAAGATCTTTTATTACAATACTTTTATTTGGTGGCTCCTCCACGCCCCAATACTTTTACAATACTTTTATTGTTTTCCCACTTGCTTAAAAAAAAGTTTAACTTTTAGTAACACTGTAAGGTTTGTATAAATTGGGGTGTTACACGTTGTTTCCGTGTGGGCTTCTTGCTTTGAGCCTTTTGTTGTTGGGCTTCAGAGGCATCCTTGGGCCGAAGGCAATGGCGTAGGGCTTCCAAAGTTGGGGGCCTTAAAAAATAAAAAAAATCCTACATGTTTACACTACTTATTTATATAATTTAAAATCTTTCCATAATTCCTTTCGTTCAAACTCTTCATTTAAATTTAAGTACGCTTTACTTAAATATTTAATGTTGCTAGGCTTGTAACAAATGAAGTATAAGACCTCATAATAAATAGTCATCGAGGGCCTCAAAATTCTTATAGCCGGCTCTATTGGGCTTCGATTGAGTATGAGTATTGGTCTCTAGAATAATTTAGTTTTTAGTGGACCATTCTATACATCATTATCCAATTTGAGCATGTGGAATATCTAGGCAACAACTTGAGGGGAGATTTAAATTTGTAGATGTTTTGTAAGAGTTTGATTTCCATATATAGTTATAATGTACAGATGATTTGTATGAGTTAGATTAGCAAATAGGATTAATTTAGATCTTGTATAAATAATCTTTGAATTGGATGAATATACAGTAAATTCAGCCGAAATTTCATCAAATACAAATTTTGTATTGCATGCTTGACATATGTTCCTTGTATCGAGGCGGTCATCACAAAGCCCTTTACTTGAGAGTTTTCGGATCTATTAAAAAGGGCGATAAAAACCAATCATTTCTTACTTTTTTGTCGCGCACGGATTTTACTATCTCTAAGCATTACAATTCAAGACTCCTAATTTCTGAATTAGAGGAACCCTAATTTTATTGCAGGTTGAATGAAATAAGAGGTGATTTCTTACCTTTATCAATATTTCCTTTTTTAATTCTTCGTTTCTATTCATTTGTTGGCTACTTGAATTTCGTAGTGAGAGTTATGAAATTTGACGAAAGATTTGGTTTTGATTTTGGTTCATTTATGGGTTTTGATTTGGAAAGGGAAGTTTTTAAGGTGGATTTTTATCTATTTTTTGGAATTTACTTATTTTGACTGATGGAGTTTTGTGTAGCGTGCTGTTTATCTTTTTTTTCTTTCACTTTTGGGTTGAATTTCTTGGATTTAATACTTAGTTTTTTGACCTTTACCTGTGATTTTTACATTTGCAGATTCAGAAAGTACATTTGTAATTTTAGATGCACAGCCTAAGATCTAGTGTTACGTTCATCTCTTACCTAGTGAGTTTAAAATGGGAAGTACACTGGTGATATAAAGTAGATTTTAGCGTATTTACTTGTTTTAGGCGTTGTAGTTTTATTGTAAATTAGTGTGACGCTTGTAGATTCTATTATGTGGCATTATAAGTGCGATTTTACTTTTTGCAGGACTCAACGTTTCATCTATTATGTTCAAATCTCGGAAGCATTCCACCCCCTTTTCCTCCAAATTCTGTTCATATATCTCGTCAACTGACCTATTTTGAGTAGCCACTTTTCTAGCATTGTATTCAGCTGACCAGGCCTCAAGTTGGCATGAGGTTAATGTCTTACCAGTCTCCATAAAATGATCCGAGCAATTTTGCTTCAACCCATAACCAGCATGACTCTTAAAATCAGATGAAAAGTGTAGTATTACGACATTTGCGTAATATCCTGCCCCTTGTAATCAAACCATCTCTCATAACATAATTTTTAGCTTCCATAACCGGACAACTTCATTTACGGAAACAACACCTGAATGACTTAGCCAGGATAACATAGTTCTCAATTTAGAAGCCAGCCATTTCTTTGCCATCAAATTCTTTGCACCTTGTTAAGGCTCCTCACAGGCAATCTACAACTACCTTTTCGTTTCTTGTGCTTCCTCAAAGGCTTGAATTATAGGTGAATTGTCTCTTGGAAGATCTGATGGTTTTGCTTTTTATAATTAGTGAAATCAAGAGATCATCATTAGGATGGCAAGAAATGATGATGATAATCCACAGTGAGGAAGATTGCATGTGAGGAGCCGTATTTGGTTGCAAAGAACTCGATGGATTAGAAGTGGTCGGCTTCCAAATTGAGAACTTTGATATCCTGATTAACTTATTCGGGTATGTTTTAGCTACAAGGGGTAGGATATTATGCGAGTAATACGGTGCATTCCATCTATGATTTTAAGAGTCGTGCTGGTTTAGAGTTGAAGCAAAATTGCCTTGATCTTTTCATCGAATCGTGTAATACATCTACTCATGCCAGCTTGAGGCTTGGTCGCTATACCTAATGCTTGAAAATTAGTTCCTCAAACTGGTCAAGTTGATGAGATAGATCAAAATGATGATAGTCACTGGCTATCGTGATGTCGGCGCACTTGTATACTTTGCTAACTGTCATCTACGTTCCATCAAGCTTTCTTATTTGAAAAGGTTTGTTTTGATTTCTCTTCTGTATCCAATAGTTTTCATGTACCTTTTCTACTTTTATTAAATTTTAAAGTACTTTCCTAATATTTTTAGATTTTTTAATTACTGGAAAGAGCGCAATAATTTATTTTCAAGTACACACTACCGGTAACGCGCGTCTAGTTGCCGAGTTTTATCAACGTCTAAGTATGAAAATTCATTAAGAGGTTTGTGGTCAACTTGAGCCGTACTAAAACTCGAATCATAATTCTGTTGGAACGAAGCAAATTGTAAATGTTCCTGGAACTAAGAAATGAACCTTTTTTTACAATATGTTTCTAGATCTCTTGCTTCCAATGCGCGTGCCAGTAATCCGAGTTCGATTGTTACTTCAGATGCTTAAGTGTTTGAAGGTCAATAAGCTCATTTTAAGAGTTGTGGAGATATGGACGAAAGGTTTTGAGCAAAACTAACCTCATGCTTTTTTCGGGATCCTTATGGTTGAAGAAGCATGTGTCACATTACCACGAATCAATAAAATGGTGAGGGTTCTTTGTCTTTGATATTTTGTCATCCTAAGTAAAAGAGCATGTTTGAGTAGACTTAAAATTAAAACTTAAATAACATACTTAAACATGTTTGGAAATTTAGTTAAGGCAAGCATCCTATTTATGAATTTCCAATTGTTTAGTATGTAGAATCTCCACTTTCTTGTAACATTTTCTTGGGTTGCTAGTTTTTTTTTCGGTTTTTGGTTGTGGTTGTTTTTGGTAGTTCTGATTGGGTGGCCTTTTGTCGGCTATTGATTGGATTGCTTTTGTGAATTCTTCAAGTTTCAAACCCTAAAATGCTGCTTGGAAAATTTCCTGCTACAGACAAAGAGACATGATCTTGGCTTACTTTTCAATTGATTGTGAACGTGCGTTCAGGGCTTGAACACTCTTGCGTTCAGGGCTTCTACAGTGTTCAAAGATTCCTCGCCCTCCTGTAGGTGTTGTTTTTGTGTGATGTTTTTGCACATTGTGTAACATACCAAAATATTATGAAAAAAGATAGTTTAGTGACAAGAATTTTGACTTAGACACCTTTTCACATATGAGTTTGACATGTTGAGACACTAAGTTCAAAATAAGTTTTTGACGACAATAATTTGTTTGGGTCAAATAGTTAATTTTTGAAGAAGTGAGAATTATCATATCAATATTAGGCTCATTTGGTAACTCATATTTAATCATGTATATTAGGCTCAAGAAAAGTTAATTTACATAAAAAGGGGATCAAGTTAGAGCCAATGAAAGAAAGTTATAAATAAATGAAATTTTAAAGGAATTAGTTCTATTTGATTAAACAGGTTATGGCAATTGATGTTACAATATATTTTAAATATTAGTTATAATTAATGTTATGAATTTCGGATCGTAAGATAATGACCATAATGAAATAAAGATGAAGAAAATAAGAACACAAGAATTTTAGAGGAGGAGAATCCACTATATTCAATATAAAACCTAGAGATAAGTTGTAGGAGAGTAGAAGTCCAAAATCGCATCAAAAAATGAAACGGGCTTAGGTTGGATGAATCTGTCGCTCGCGCTACAGTGAGGGATAGGCAGGCGACAGCCCCTCACACTAGACGAGGCAGCTAAAGGTGGGCGATGAATTCTAGAGTTTTTTTCCACGGGGCTCGCTCAAGCGGCAAGCTAGTGCCAGGCTAGCAAAAATACGGCTCCTTTTTCCTCCGGTCCATAATTTTGATCTCTTCAAGACCGCTCTAATTTAGACTCCAATACCCACTAGAATTTGAGTCAAACCACAATAAATCTCCACCTTGAACCAAATTTCATCACAAGGAATTTCAAGTCACAACTCTATCAATAAACACCACGCATTCTCTTCTAAACAAGTCCCAATAGACTAAATCAATGACAAACACCCATTAACTTCAACCAATGTTCAAACTTAGCAATAGGAAATGGTTTTGTCATCATATCAATAGGATTTTCAATGGTATCAACCTTGTTCACTACAATATCACCACAAGCAATCACATCAAGAACAAAATGATACATCACATCAATTTGCTTAGTCCTCTCGTGAAACATCTGATCTCTATTCAAGAAAATTGCACTCTAACTAGCATAGAATACTGTGGATATCTGTAAGTCTTCACTGATTGCACCAATCAATCCTCTCAACCACCTTACATTCCTTTGTAATGGCCATGTATTCTACTTTTGTTGTAGAGAAAGCTACTGAAGCAGCAATATGTTTATTTAGTAAAGGCAAATCTTTCAAAACATAAATCCCTTTCGATTTTTGAACTTGAATAACTTTTGCAAAATCCTTTTGAATTGTCATGATACCTTTACTTATAATAGTATCAAAACCTTCATCATCAAGTGTGCCTAAAGAGATTAGACTTCTTTTTAGATTGGGAATGTACCTAATCTTATTCAAAGTCAATACATTTCCATTATTTGGTTTTAAAACAATCCTTCCAATTACCTTAAAGCCCCTGTTTGGTGAATAAAATTAGATTTTTAGTAGATTTTGATAAAAATTGATGAAATGCGTAGTTGAAAAGTTGTAGATCTCATACATTATGTGGTTAAAATTAATTGTTTACTTTGTCTTAAATAAAAATCAAGATTTTGATAAGGTTCAATCTATAAAGAACAAGGATAAGAGGAAATAGTGAAATAAGACTTTGATTGATCTAGAACAAATTACAATACTAGAAACAAAATGACTTTACCGATTAGGAAAAGATAACTCTTAACCGGTTACTTTCTCACTTTCTACTTAATTGCCTGGTTATGAATGCCCCAGGTTTCCTTGAGGTGAAAGTCAGGGAAATGATGTTTGATGGCTACTGTAGATTTTCATAAGGCTTCAGACTAAGGTACTCCATTCCATTGAATTAAAACCGTTGTCTCTGCTATTTTTCTCTAGCTGCATTGCGTATACCCCGAACATGTTTAGTTCCATAACCATTCCAACGTGGCATCCATATGTGGGGAAAGCTGTTGACTGACCACTGAATTGCAAGTGTTATGCCCTACTTCCAATCAATTTTGGGCATAAACACTTTTAATATATGTGTGTGTGTGTGTGTCTATATATATATATATATATATATATATATATATATATATATATATATATATTCAAGTCTTAGTGATTTGTTAATCACAAGGAGTTCTGATTGTGAAATACAAATTACATATGACAGAATCTTAAATCGTCTGTGATCTTATGTAATAACGAGATACGGATAGACCATCAAGTGTGGCATTTCTTACTTATGAAGTAAGTAGCTGATATCGTAAGCTAAAGTGTGGTGACATTTAAATGAACACATGGATATTTTGTTATAGAACAAAATATCGGAGACCCATTGGGAGATTTGACATGGATAATTATCTGAGTGTCAGTGGTTAATCTCTATCATTCAGTAGTGGAATTGGTCCTTTGACTTTAGGTAATCATAGTGTCTTATATGAGGATAGTCATACTTTGGTGATATTAGATGTTTCTGTCAAAGGTCGCTAATACAGCATCGTTCGGGTATACCAAGAATCATATGAAAGTCGTAAATGATTAATAGAGGATTCGTTACTCTTAGATAGTAAGATATTATGATCTACATTTTATCCAGTTAAGTTGATAATGAAATCCTTGGTCAAGGTAAACTCATAAGTTGAAAAGAAGTTTTCTAGTTACATTGACTTAATATTGAGATAAAATATATTATTGATAATTGAAAATGACATATATCCATATCTCGTAATTGATTGGATCATATTGACGAAATGATATTATAGTTTCACGGTAAACGAACAACTTTGGTTTTGTCATACCACGTGACTTTTTCGTCACATATATTACCCGACACATTGCTATATGTTAATCTGGGACGACGAATGTGATTGATAATAAATTTAAAGGGTTATTTTAATCTATCAATTTTGATTAGATCAAAACAATAATTCTCATCGTTAGGCATCGTGAACGGGAACGTAATGGGCCACAGACAAAAGAGAACCAAAAGAATGACATTTACCAAATAATATATTTAATTAATTAAATTAATTAATTATTGGAACATGTTAAGTTTAATAGACAGGCCAAACCCACTTGGACTTGTATTAGTAGGCTGTTAGGGTTTGAAAACTGTATGGAATAATTCATTATTCTTGCTAGCACTAGAAAAAAATCCTAGTTGTCATTCTTGTTCTCTGTGTGGATCACCGTTGGAGGCTAGATAATTAGATAGTTTGGATTGCAGAT
Organism: Fraxinus americana; assembly: GCA_035079005.1. NCBI lineage: Eukaryota > Viridiplantae > Streptophyta > Magnoliopsida > Lamiales > Oleaceae > Fraxinus > Fraxinus americana. The sequence goes on along the minus strand of JAVHZT010000200.1, from coordinate 34,279 downwards.
TGTGTTCATCGAGTTCGAGAATTAATAAAGGAGTTTGCAGAATTCATCAAAGGTATTATTCTAAACACAGTTTCGATCTAAACACAAAGTAGATCCATGGTGGGAATTGAAAAATAATTTATTTTCTGCTATGCATGATTAAATAAATGAAAGATTAATTCCTCGAATATCTGCAATAGTCCAACTGATGGCCTCCTTATGTTTCCTCAAGATCCAAAGTAACTTATGTTCATCCAACTCACTTAAGGATTTGGAAATGATAATTGGAAGTATAGATACATCTTCCAAATAGACATACCTCAAATGAGATGGAAGAGGCTTCAATTCAAGTGTAGGTGCTCATTGAAGAGATGATAGTTGTGGTGAAGAGTTCCTTTTCAAATCCTCAAAGTATGGTACTCTCTTATACAAGCAACACGATGTAGCACCCAAATAATGTGTCACGTGCTCAACTTCAAAATTCCCATCCTTGGTAGTTGAAGAACGTGCAAGATATGTTTCAAGAAGATCTTTAAGAAGCCCATAAAGAGAATCGGCCACTACATAGTCAACAACATCCACTCGAAGGCATGAATCAAATTTCAATGGATACTTGATTGCATTCAAGATATTGTATGTAACTTATTCATCCTGAACCCTTAAGATGAGTTGCCCCTCTTGCACACCAATCAAAGCTCGATCGATAGTAAAAAAATGGCCTTCCCAAGATAATAAGGATGTCATGATTCTCTTCCATATCAAGAATTATAAAATTGGCCAAGAAGATGAACTTGTCTATTTTGACTAGGACATCCTCAATGACACCCCTTGGATACTTGATAGATCTATCGGCCAATTGCAAGGACACGGTGGTTGCATGGGCCTCTCCAAATCCCAATTTCTTGAAAATTGACAAAGGCGCAAAATTAATGCTAGCACCAGTATCACATAAAGCTTTACTAAAGTTTAAACCACCAATGGTGCATGTAAAACTCCTCGGATCTTTGATTTTTGGAGGCAGTTTGTTTAGTAAAATAGCACTAGACTCCTCCATTAGCATCATCATCTCATGCTCTTCATGTTTTCTTTTGTTGGAAAGAATGTCCTTCATGAACTTGGCATAACTTCGCACATGAGCTAAAGGATCGACAAATGGAGTGTTAATGTGTAGCTTCTTGAACGCTTCCAAAACTTTGTTGAATTGAACATCGAGTTTATGCTTTTGAAGTCTCTGTAGAAAGGGAATAAGGGGTACATATGCCTTAACCGGTGTTGGAGCATTTGATGTTGATAGCCCCGGTTCACTTTCATTGGCTGCTTCAACACTGATGTTAGGCTCTTGAACAAGTTCATATTCCTCCATGGGTGCTTTATCGGACTGAACCCTTGCTCGTGTACCGTAATTTCGAATAATTGCACCCCACTTCTAGTGGTAATAGCTTGTACATTCTCTCTTGGATTTGTTTCGATATTCCTAGGCAATGCTCCTTGTTGCCTTTCGGAGAGAAACTTGTCTATTTGGACCACTTGACGCTCCAAATTTTTTATAGAGGCATCATTGCGTTCTTATCTTGCAATTGATGGTTCGCAAAGTTAGCCATGGGCTCTTCCCATCCTTCTTTCTTCTCTTGTGGTCTCCGGTTTAGCACATTTTGATTGTTCCCATAAGAGAAGTTTTGATGATTTCGCCAACCTTGGTTATAAGTTTGAGAGTAAAGATTATACCCTTAGTGTTGGAAGTTTTGAGCATATGCCACTTGCTTGGATTATACCCTTGGCATTGGAAGTTTTGAGCATATGCCATTTGGTCGGTGGATGCCAAACTACTACCTATCAATGGACAACTTAGACCTGGGTGATTTGCTCAACAAATATCACAAATAGGCGGAGATTGTATCATATGGACAGAATGAAAGCCATATGTAGATGTAGAAAGTCTCTCTACCTTCTTTACTAGAACCATTGAAAGGCTTCACCATCTCGAACTCTACCAACTCCTCTTCGTGAACCCCTATCTGACCACATAGCACTTTGCTCACTCATGACCTCGAATATATCATATGCTTCTTCTTAATTGAGCCATTAGAAGATGAATCTACATTTGACCAGTAAGGAGTCAACTCAGCATAAAAATAATTTACTTGTTGCCCCATTGTGTTGTGATTCTATAATTTGGACATTTCTGAAGCATATCTTTAAACCTCTCACAAGCCTCATGAAAGCTCTCCGATTCGAATTGTTGGAAGATGGTTATTTCATGCTTGAGTTTGGCTACTCGAGCGGGTGGAAAGAATTTGGTTGTAAATTTTTGAACAAACTCCTCCCCAACTATTTATGCTCCAGGGTGGTAAAGTTTCAAGCCACTCCCTTGCCTTATCCTTCAGTGTATGGACAAATAATCTCATTCGGATTGCCTCCACACTCACACCCTCATATTTAAAATTGCCAATATTCTCCACAAATCGTGTAACATGAAAGTGTGGGTTCTCATCTATCCTCCCATAAAATGGAATGGTATTGGAAAACAAACTGATGTCATCCGGTCGATGTTGAAAGTTTGGATGCCCATATGAAAGGTAGACAATAATTGATTAATTCTATGCCATAGGTGGGTTCATGAAGTCCCCAAATAGCATGTCTTCCTCATTTACACTAGGCTCTTGAGCCCTACCCACTTGGTTATCAATACCTGGTGGAATGCCACCTCGTAGAATATTTTCTGGTTTGAGCATTGAGTTCCACATTTTCTCCTTGTTGGGTAATCTCGATTAATTGTTGCCTTCTAAATTCCCTTTGTTCCCATCGCCTTCTGCGGAAATTCCTTTCAATATCCGAATCAAGTTCGAAAAGATCAAAACTTTTCGAACGAGCATGCACTGCTGAAAACCTAAGGAAATAAAGATTAAGAAGTCAACTTCACAATAAAGATATAAAAGCTATACAAGAGAATAAAAACAAAAAATTTTGAAAATTAGAATCAATTAAGATGGTAATTAAAATAAAACACTTCCCCGACAATGACACCAAAATTTGTTCTCTAAAATTACATACTGCAAGTGCACGTGGGCGTTCAAGAAATAAAGTGGACCAATGAGTCCGAATATCGATCTCTCGATGAGTATTTTTTTAATTACACAATTGTTAACTCAATTTTAACAACTGAAAACACACAATTTGATTTTATATGTGAGACAAAAAAGAAAATGAATTTGAAGATCAGTTAAAATAACAATTATGAAAGAGAAGGAAATTCGGATTACAAATGAGTTGGGATTTACGATGTCACTTAGCCATCATTCCTTTAATGTCGTAATAAACCAGAAATGCAAATTACCAAGTTAAAATGTTAGACCCGACTTTTCAAGTTTAGTTAATTACCTCCTTCGTCGAATTTAACCCTAATTAATTGGTTTTACCTACTATATCTCTATGTTGATAAAAATCCAACCAACCGCATTAATTAAGTCGTAATGAAAATACTCAATGGGTCACCTAGAGTTTGGAATATATCTCTTTCTCCTAAAACAAATTAGGGCATTAATTTGTTTGGTCAAGAATGCACAACAATTTCTAAATGATTGCACAAACCACCTAACTTAATCATCTATTGGCCACATACATGTGAGAATTTAAGCACAATAACCATAGTAATTAAAGCATTAAATGATGAATATTAACATTAATGAAACTTAGGTCAAGTTATACCATAAATCCCAATATTAAACACCTAACTCATTGTAAAATAGAAGCACAAAAAGGAAATAAAGAGAGAACCCATTACAAAATGAAGGAGGTAATAGAAAATTTTAAAATAACGGAAGAAAACCATCCCTTCAATATATTCTAGGAGATATGATGGATTGAACTTTTGAATATCCCTTTCAAACTCCCAAATTTTGCTAGATATTCTCTCCTTCTTTTGGCATCTTCTCCCCTTGAAGTGTTCTCATATCATTCTTGCCCTAAGAATGACCAAAAATGGTATTTAAATTGTCAAAATTCGTCTCGATTGAAATTGTAGAAGAAGTCCTGAAATTTACACAAAACAGGCGAAATTGTCCAGCCGGAAAGCAAGGCGAGCACGAGCATTCTTGGTGCGTGAGCACCATGAGACCATTTTGGTCTCAGCATATTAAAACAACCTTCCCGCGCGAGCACCACATTAAGCTTGCACGTAAGCACGAACTTTTTCCTTTATTTTGTCCAACTTAGTACTCCATATAATTACACGACAGGTCCCTCAACTTTGATCATATACAATCTGTCCTCTAATTTTTTATCTTTATATCAATTTTACCCTCCAAAATTTGCAACCCAAGGTCCTCTAACTTTCTGACATGCGCACTTTGTCCCTATATTCATGTTTATGTACACTTTTGATCTATTTTATCTCATTTTTACCTTATTCTGTTTTCATTTAGGTTTATGACCTACAAAAATAATAATTACATAATTGTGAGTAGAAATTCACTCAATTAATTAATATTTAAGCTTGTTTAGATATTAAATAAGTGTGAAAAAATACACTTTCAATGAAATTTAGGTTCACTAGCATTAACAAGACACGCCTATCTTGATTGTATATTCTAAAAATTATGTTCATAATTTAAATTTAAGCAATTAAACTTGCAAACTTTAGGTTGCGAATATATAATTCTATATAATCATCTAGAAGATGTATTTAGTACATATAATATCTACGTGGTCACATGAAGGGTGACTGGGCCCCAATATTACCCTAATTGTTTTTCATGATTATAGGGATTTAGTCTCGATTTTAGCTAGTGTTGATCGATGATTAATTTTCGATACGCAGAACAAGCATCATTTGTGAATTTATTGATTCAGAATCTTCTAGTTCTTCATTAAATGTGTATTTGAATTTTCAATAATATTTCACTTCATTGTTGAGCCATGATGGTGTGACCAATCATGTTAAATAATAAAATCAAATTGAACTTCTTGTACAATATAGATTGTGGTTCAATTATAATAATCTTAGTTTATTGTATTAATTCGAACACACATTATATAAACTTTGTAAGTTACTTTTAATTTTTTTTAATTTTAAATTTATTATTTATTATTACTTTTTTAATTTTTGTAGAGAGCAAATTACTTGGAATAGTAAAATGTATCTTTCCCATATCACTAAATATTGGCTTTTCTGGAGATTAATTAGATTTGCAAAATTTGATATTAAATTAATGTCAGGTTCAATCACTTATCTCAAATCTCCTTCTAGAAGTCATGATAAGCTCAACACGATGATTGGGATACAACTGGGTACCCATAATTAAATGGGTGAACATATGTTGTCTATTTTATCATAATTAAATGTAGTCTTACAAAGCGCGTGTGGATGATCATTAAATTCATCCATGATATAAAATCAACATAATGTCCTTAAAAGTTGGTCCAAGATAATGTCATGTAAAACCAATATAATAATATAATATAATATAATATGTCAAATATTGGTGCATAATCGATAGCACAAAAATTGTATATGTTCTTTTATGAATAAATAACTATTAATAAAATTCATATTCAGGTAATATCTCTTTATGAAATTTACTTTGATATTCTTTTGAAATTGTTCTATTTTAAAGCATTTACATTGTGCTTCTTCGAGAGTAATATAATAATATTCTTGAATATTGATAGACATAAATGTGAGCTTCTTCAAGAACACAACACGATATTCTTCCAAAATACTAATATATATTATTTCATGCTTCTTCAGGAGTAGTACACTATATTCTTTTGAAATATTTATGTAACGTGGGTTTGTTTCTTCGGCAGTATTAATACCATATTTGTTTAGAATAAATACAATTTTTAGTTATTCTTTTTAAGGAGCATAAACACCATTATTATGAATAATCTTATTATTGATATTTAATATAATAAAAAAACTGTTAATAAATGAACTTACTTGTAGTATAAAAGAAGTAATTAAATTGGTGTATTTTTAGATTTGATAGATGAAAAAAATTTCAAGCAGTTTATATATCACAGTAGTCAAGTCAAAATTCACTATTTTTCACGTAGAGGTTTCTCATGAATGAACTATTAGATCAGGATCTTAACTGTTGGATTTGAAGAACAATGGCTTATGAACTTGCTATCCAAATTTTACATAATCAAAGTACAAGCACTGAGTACAACGTTTGATCACAGCTGTAGAGGCTATCCAAATTCTACGAATTTTCGACACTGTTGATGACTTGCTACAAATCTATAGAGAAAGACAAAAGTAAGAATAGAGAATTAGAAAGAAAAATAGAGTTAAAATTAAGTGCCTAGGTTGAAAATATTTTTATATGATCATACGTCAAGTGCATGGTTTCTACCATGCAGAACGATAGCAGCAGCGTCGCAAATCTGTAGTTCTCAGCGTCGAGGCCCTGCTGTGATGTTGTGAATCACAGCCGCGCCTCGACGTGGGTGTTTGGGCGACGCTGTTGCAGTTTTTTTTCGTCCTTTTTTTAAAAAAAAATTGGTTGGGCGCGGTGTTGTGTGCAGTGTTGGTGTTGGTGTTGTGGTGTTGGTGGTGTTTTTGTGTTGTTAGTTTTTTTTTCTGATTTGGTTGGGCGTAGTGTTGTTTGCAGTGGTGGTGTTGTGGCGGTTGGGTGTGGTTGTGGTGTTGGTGGTGTTATTGTGGTGGTTTTTTTTTTTTTTTTTTTGGTAAAATATCCTAGCTTGAAAATCCAAGCAGTAGGATATGAATTTATTAATGAAACAACAAATACAAAGAGAAGAGGGAGACAAGCATCCTTACCTCCATGAATACAACAATGATTCTAATCAAGCAACTAATGAACTAATCATGCAGCCACTCTAAAAACATAAATTCTGATCAAACTATACTAATCTAATGTTCTCCATGCCAATTCTATCAAGCCTCACAATGCCTTTAATTCTTCCCCGAAACTCATTTGCTTCAATTAAGTTGAATTTCCTGTCTTCATAACCCTTGGATGCAAACCAGTCGGCAGCCTGGTTTCCCTCCCTCCAAATGTGAGTAATTTTGGTCTCCATCTTCTCCAGCAGCCACCTAATTGATTGCAAAATGTATTGAACATCCCATGGACCAGTGTTTTGCCTAATCAATGAAACAGCCACCTCAGAATCAGTCTCAACCCATACTTTCCTGCACCCCTGTGACCAACACAGCTTCAGCCCTGTTTCCATGGCTCTGAGTTCGGCCTCCAATATGGTTCCTTCTCCATAATAGTCATAGAATCCCCAAATTGGATTTCCCAAGTTATTCCTCAATAACCCCCCGCCTGCAGTTTGGGAATTGTCCTTCCTAGCCCCATCTGTATTCAGTTTAAACCAACCTAACTCAGGTTTAATCCACTTAACTGCTGTGGGTTTCTTCCCCCTGATCCTCCCAGTCTGCTGAATTCTGCCTGCTCTAGTAAGTGCATTAATCAGGATATAAACTTGCTTGATAATCCTGTCTGCCCTTATACTACATTGTTTGTGCTTCGCATTGTTCCTGGCCATCCACAGAAACCAGATAACAACCAGTGGAATCGCATTTCTAATCTCACCTGGCTTAGCTTTCTTCTGTAAGAACCAGTGCATAAGTAAAGATCTGGGGTGATCACCTCTGAAATCTTGCACCTTCATAACTCTGGAGAAGTATAACCATACCTCCTTAGCAATTCGACCCTCCGAGAAGACATGATTAATGTTTTCAGAGTTACTACAACACTGACATTTGGAGGCTAAATGTATAGCAAATTTTTTCTGTATAATATCATCCACAGGAAGCCAATTATGCCAGAGCCTCCAAACTAAAAAACTGATTTTTTGAGGAATGTTTTTATCCCAAATATGTTTGAAGGCCAGTTGAGTGGATTTGCCTTGCCTGAAAACGTTAATACAGGATGAGATAGTAAATTCCCCAGTAGAGTTAGGCTTCCAAAACATCTTATCAGGTATTCTAGTAATCGGGATCTTCACTATTTCGTTAACAACTTCAGCAGGTAAAATGAAGTTCAGAGATGCGATATCCCATTCGTTTATATTTCTGAAATCCGAAACCAGCTTGTCTTGAGGCAAATCCTGTGTCAATCTCCCTAGAATTATCCCAGACTTGAGCCAAGCATCATACTTAAAATTAATTTTCCCTTCACCAATTCTCCAAACAATATGAGGTTCAGCAATATTTCTGGCTTTAATCATCCTTCGCCAAATACCAGACTCCTGAGTACTATGATTAACTGCATTAGCATGATTGGTCTTACAGTACTTAGCTAATAAAACCTGACTCCAAAGTGATCTCTGCTCTCTAAACTTCCACCAAAGTTTGCAGTCATAAGCAAGGTTCAGATCTGTTAGAGATTTACAGCTTATACCCCCTTCTTTCACCGGATAACAGATGTTTTCCCATAAAGTCCAATGTATTTTCTTACTTTGACTAGAATCTCTCCATATGAAACTGTTGAACAGTCTAGAAATTTTGTTAATGATGTATTGAGGAGGGTCAAGGATTTGAAACAAGTGAATTGGCATGGAGCTCAACACATGTTTGATGAGTGTAATTCTACCTCCTGCAGACAACCATCTATGCTCCCAACCCAATATTCTACATTTTATTTTGCTTATCAAGTCTTCAAACAGGGCAGCCTTCTTATGCCCTATATATAGAGGGACTCCCAGGTATATCATTGGCAAGGGTTGGAACTGAAATCCTGTGCATTCAGTGATCACATTTCTGTGGACCTCCTTTCTAGTGGTAAACGAACTTTTATTGCAATTTATAGCCTGCCCAGATGTATCAGTGTACTGACTTATGAACCTCATAATTTTACTCAAGGATGATCTTTGCCATTAGTAAATATAACAATGCCATCTGCAAATGCCAAGTGTGAAACTGGGATTCCTCCTCCATATCTGAATCGAAGGTCGACGTTACTCGAGAATAGCGCATCCAGCCCCCTAGATAGACACTCAGCCAAAATAATGAATAGAGAAGGCGATATGGGGTCACCTTGTCTCAGTCCTCTAGACGATTTGAAATAACCCTTAAGTTCACCATTTATTAAAATAGAGAAGCTGCAATTGTTTATACTCCTTTTGATCTTATCAGTCCATAGTTGACTTAAGCCAAACTTTTCCAACACCTTGTAAAGAAAATCCTAATCGACTCTATCATATGCCTTCGCCATATCCAGTTTTAAAACCACATTGCCACCTCTAGTCTTTCTGTCAATATTATGAATCAATTCCTGTGCCAAAAGAATATTGCCTTCTATATCCCTCCCTGGGGTGAAACCACTTTGAGTTGTAGAAATGATTTTAGGCAAAACTTTGTTAAGTCTAGAAGACAAAACCTTAGCTATATTTTATTGACCACATTACACAAGCTTATTGGTCTGAAGTCCTTCCATTCCTTAGCTTCAGCTTTTTTCGGAATAAGGGTGATAGAAGTTGAGGTTATACCAGTAGGTATAACCCTGCCATTGAAGAAGTCCACTACCGCATCAAGCAGGTCTAGTTTGATAATGTCCCAGCTATACTGATAAAATAAGCTGGAAAAGCCATCAGGGCCAGCAGCACTGTCTTTATTAATGCTGTAGACCACCTCTTTAACCTCTTCAATATCAGGAATCTTATTAAGCATATCATTGTCTGACTGAGTAATCAAATGAGGAATATTATCCAATATGCTGTCACCATTGCCAGTAGTCTCTCTGGTTAAAATTTGTTCAAAATATTCTACAGCTGATGATTGAATTTCATCAGGCTCTTTCAAGTCCACCCCATTACTGGAGATCAGATTGATGTTGCTCTTAGTCCATTTCTTCCTAACCCAGGCATGAAAAAATTTAGAATTTTTGTCACCTTCATTCAGCCATTTGATTCCAGCTTTTTGTTTCCAGAATGCTTCCTCCTTGGCGAGCAATCGGTTTAGCTTAGCATATGCCTCATTTACTTCCATTCTATCATTAGCAGATTTAGATCTATCGTAAGCAATTTCTTTTTTTAGGGCCTCCTCCTCAGCTTTAGTAATATCAGCAAAAATATTACCAAACACATCCTTATTCCACTTTTTTAATGTGTTCTTGAGTCGTTTCAATTTGAAATAGAATCCAAATAGACCTCTAGAGTAAGGCCTAAGTGGTGTCTCCCAGCATCGTTTTATAGTATCTAGAAGATCATCATTCTGGCACCACATGGTTTGGAATCTGAATGAGGACTTTACACTAGTTTGTTGTGTCTTACACTTCATTAATATAGGGCAGTGGTTAGATGTATCCCTGTTTAGCATTTCAGCCTCAAAACCATTGAATTCATTTAACCACTGAGTATTAACCAAAATTATGTCCAACTTTTCCCAGATCCTACCATTTGTCCAAGTGAAATTACTCCCTCTAACTGAAAATTCATCCACTCCACAATTGATTAACATGTTGCTAAAGTCCTCCATGGACCTTCTATTAGGTGAATTACCCCCATCCTTTTCTCCTCTGTTTAAAATGGAGTTAAAATCTCCTCCAATAAGCCACGGTGACTCCATATTCTCAGAAAACAGAGTAAGTTCATTCCACAGAATTCTCCTCAGTGTAACAGAACATTTTGCATACACTGCTGTGATATACTTATCAATTTTATTTCTTCTAATCTTGAGAGTTAAATGTTGCTCTTTATCTTCCACTACCTGCCCTTCCATCTCTTCTTTCCAAAATCCCCAAATCTTACCGTTCGAGTTAGCATAACAACTATCAAAACCCAATTTTTTGCAAAAATCTTGAACCTAGCTTTTATCCACAATTGGTTTTAATATGAGTAATATAGAAATGTGATGGGTATGAATCAAATTTCTAAGCCTCTTCATTGAGTTTAATATACCTCTTAAATTCCAAATTACAATATTGTACTGCATGGTTAACGTTTGTTTGGTCTCCCCCTTCTCTTCTTATTATTCTTGGATTTCTTATGGCTTTCCTTAAGCTCTTTTCCATCTGTGGCACTCTGAATCTCGACTGATTTTGTCTCATCCTCCACCTCTACCTCTTCCTCCTCTTTTTGTAATAATTCAAATGAATTCTGATCATTCAATTCACTGCAACTATGTGCATATGTACTCTTGTTAACATTTTCTTCATCCAGATCAGTAAACTTTAGTCTAAGCTTGCTTATTTTGCTCTGAATCTCAACCTCCTTCATAGGGAATTCTTTTATTATTTCCACACCCACTTTTTCCTCCTCATCATAACTTTGCAAGCAATCATAATAACCTGCTTTTCCCTGCTCCATTTGATTCTCGTTACTTATAATTGAGTCTACATCAATCTTGTTCTCTTCTTCTCTAGCCATCTCAATAATTTCCTTCTGAAACCCCTCTGCTCCCTTCAGAACCTCAGTGACTATTTCCCCTTCCTCACAGTCATTTATCTTAGAGCTTTCACCCTCCAGCATATTAGCCTGTTTATCTGATTTTCCTCCTTTTTTTATCACAACCCATTCTTCCTTTCCCTTTTTCTTTTTCTGATCTTCTCTAGGCTCATACTCATTCTGTATAACTTTGACATTAGTGCCCGTAATTTTCTTCCAATAGCAGCTCCCCATCTCATGACCTACATGTTTACAAAAGGAGCAATATGGAGGCAAATCTTCATAAACAATCTTCTGCCAAACTGCAAACATCTCATTCCCAATTCTGATTCTATCCAGTTTCGGGCCATTAACATCCATTTCCACACATATTCTCGCCAGATTTGTTCTAGATTTCTTTGCCGTTTGTTCATCAATTTTCAAAGGGGTACCCAATACACACGCAATTGAGAACAAGATTGCTTTATCATAAAACACCAGCGGCAAATTGGGCAACACTATCCAAATAGGGACTATAGGTGACTCCTTTTGTGGATCGAAATCAAATGTATACTTTAAAATTCTCATGGATGTGCCAAGAATGTATCAAGTTGGTTTTGAGAAAATTCGACAATAGTCTTCTTCTCTTTCAAAATTAAGAATGACATGCTTTCCATCAAGATTCCCAACCTTCACTTCCCCTCCGAGTTCAAAGGAATTCAGAGCTTGTGCAATCAAATTAGTAGCAAGTTTTTTATGCGAAAATTTACCCACTACACTGTGTTTAAACCATTGTGATAATTTTTGAATTTCTTCCTGGGATACCTGTATGAATGGCTCATTCTTAAACACCGATGCTCCTCTGACCGCCACAACTTCGGACTTGAGATCTCTAGCAACATCATCAAATGATTTTTCTTTCGCAGATGCTACATTTTGCTTTCCTCCTGTAATCTCTGCATAGGTCTTCCGAGGAGGGGGAAGAGCCCCTTCTTGGGTCACTCAACCCAGAAACAACTAAGAATCGATGCCTGAAATTGATTTACAGAGAAAAACCTACTACTATGTGTTCTTCGCGAATACCAGAATATCCCGCCAAAAAGAGAGCAAAAATTTTCACCAAAAGTTTTCTAAAATTCTCTACAGTCGATGATTATGAATAGTACTATCAGTGGTTTTTTGTGTTGTTGGAGGGTTTTAGGTGATTTTATTGGTTGTGCAGGTAGTTGTGTTGGTAGCTGTGGCAGATCTGGCGGTGGTCGTGATCCTGGTGGTTGTAATTGTTTCTGCCAGTGATTGTGTCGACGGTGGAGACAGTTATGTTGGTGTGGTGGCCGTGCTTTTGTTTGGTGGCTGTGGGTGGTGGTGGTGGTGGTGGCTGAAGTAGTGCCGTGGTATGTGACCAAATATTTAGTTATCTGTGACCAAATATTTAACTCTGACTTAAAGTTTTGACAATATGTAACTAAAAAATAATCTGTGACCAACAAATTTGAAAATATGTAACCAATGAAATTAACCATTTTTTTATCTGTGACCTAAAAATTATATAATCTCTGACAGTAAAAAACCTCTGACCAGTTAATTTGGAAATCTGTGACCATGTGACCTATAAATTTTGATCTGTGACCAACGAATTAAATGTGACCTATAGAATTTGTGAACTGTGATCATAAAATAATCTGTGACGTATACAAATTATTATTTGTGACTGAAAAATAATATGGGACTAATTAAATTATAAATCTGTGACCGGAATGAATGTCGGAATAGTCGCCGGAATGGTCGTTGGAACAGTCGTCGGAATCGGAGCTGGAGAAGAGTGGTGGTCGGAATGGTCGCCGGAATAGTCCTCGGAGCCGTAGGGGTGGTGCATGTGGGGTGGGTTTATTATATTATATTATATTAGAATTAAAAAAAAAACCTGGTTTTTGAATTTTCAAATTATAAACATGATTTTTGAATTGGTGTAAACTAAACACCTTATTTATGATTTTTTTTCCCTTTTTCTAATCCTTCATAAACGGTGTCACTCAAAATGGGTGAAAGAACTCCCAAAGCAAGCCCTTGGAGGTGTATTCGTAACTTAAAATTTTTGGGATTCGAAAAATTAGTGATATTCAATGTAAACTTTTAAAGATTGTTTAAAAGTATTGGTGTATTTCATCGAAATTTTTGTCTTTAAAAATTAAAGTGTATTCAATTCAAACTTTTTAGAATTTCGATACGTTATGTATTGAAATTGTCGATGACTTTTAAAAACTTTTATAAAAGTATCTAAAGTTATAACTTTTAAGCAAAATGTATTAAACTGAAATTACAAAATTTGTCTCTTATCCATCTCAAGATTTTCTAAGATTTTCGTTTTTAAAAAAATAAAAAATTAATCTGTATTTTTTGTTTCTTTCAATATTTCTCTTTTTTTTTTTCTCTACGGACATTAAAGTCATGATTAAAAAATTATTTTTCTATCGATTTTATTTGTTTCTATTTTTCTTCTTTTTCTCTCTACTTTTTATTGCTTATCTCTATTTTTATGAACAAATTAAGTGATAACTAAATATTCACATAATTTTTTTCATTCATTTTTTTATGAAGAATGTCTCTTTATAATTAAATTATAATATTTTTTTAATAAAAAAGAATAATTTATAATTAAATTTAAATATACTGATTTGTTGTTGATACTTGTGTCATATAGGTAATATTCAACATTTAAATTTTTATTTTTTTATTTTTTTATCAAAAGAATAATTTAATTAATGTGACTTAATTTTTTATTCTTTTAAAATTACTTTCTATTGCATGGGGAGGGGAAACGGAATTATAGGAACCACCATACTTAAAAGACTTCTATTAATTCCATAAAAATCCATGAAAGTCTTCTGAATACAATTATAAAAGTCTACGAAAAAATTCCATTAATTCAACACAAATCTATAAAATTTCATGAATTCCACAGAAGTCATTACTTAAAAAAAAAAGTCTATAAAAGTCTTCAAAAGTCCGAGTCCCAATTGAATTACTTCTTTTTGAGTCCATTCTCTTCTCCTAGTTACATTTCCATATATCCCGTCAGCATTTTTTTCACATCCTTTATTCCTCTATTGTACATTGTTCAATTTTGTGATCAGCATCACTTACATTTTTTATGAAACTTATCCTTGCAACTATTGCCAGCACCCTTTAAATTGTCCCAGCAATTGTCTAAAAGCTCATTTCCTGTGTCGACAGCTCTCATGAATTTATCATCTTCATGTAGTTCCGTCAAAAAAGGCCTAGACCCTTGCTCCTAACACCAATGTGATCCTTCTCATCCCCACTAAAGGCATTGGCTTCATTTTTCTTATAAGGTCAGGACACACGATATTAAACCAAAGGACAGAAAATATAAAGTACAAAAATTGAAAAATCAACACAAGAATTATTTCAGCTTAAGCACCGGAGGTTCGGGGACCACATCAAACACCTAAATCCCCCGTTGAGCATCCAACAAGTTGGATAATGCTCAATTGCACTATACAGCCCCAAATTGATAACGAAGGTTACAAATCGTTCAATCAATACAAAGAGATAAAACCAGAACACTTATCTTTCAAACACATCAACAAATCTAATTCACAACTCACAGTAGAACCTTAGTTCACACAGATATTCACACAGAATATCACAATCAGATAGTGAAACCCTCAAGATTACGGCTTTAAATCAGATATTTGAGTAGAGAGATCACGAAGAAGAAAACCATATTTGTTTATCTCAAAACAGAAGACAGAGTAGTGTGTTCCATCGTCCAAAATGAAACGTCCAAAGCAGATAAAGAGCTTTCCAGAATATTCAGCCAACGATCAGGATAATTCCACGTGTCATCATCACAATGAATGGCAATAAGATAAAACGTATTCAACAGAAACACGCCTTTTGTATAAATTCTGGTAGCACAACCATTCGAGCCCAGGGTTCGAATCCCACAATCTCCACCTTGCTGCCAGCATTTGGAACTATCAGTGCATCCAGGAGAATTCCTCATTTTGTTTTCATATGCTCTAACTAACCTGTAATACATCACATAGAATCAACAGATAATATTTTCAAGTAGGTAGTAAATTTATGTAGAGGTACAACTTTAGTGCCAATATCATAAGGATTAAACTGAGTTACAATTTTACCAATTTTGATAATTCTTTTTGAAATTGCATCTCTTATAAAATGATATTTGACATCAATATGTTTAGTACGATCATGAAACATGGGATTTTTGCTAAGATGTATGGCACTTTGATTGTCAGAAAAAAAGATAGCATGATTATCAATAAATCCCAATTCAGACAGTAAACCATTTAACCACATACCCTCTTTTATAGCATTAGTATCAGCTATGTACTCAACTTCAGTAGAGGACAGAGCAACCACCTTCAAAAGTTGAGACTTCTAACTAATAACAGTACCACATAGGGTATAAGAATAAGATGAGGTAGATCTTCCATTATCCCTATCACCAGTAAAATCAGAATCTGTATATCCTCTTCAAATTACACCATTTTTATCTGATTTAAACATAAGGCCCAAATTAACAGTACCTTTCAAATATCTTAGTAGCCATTTTAGAGCATTCCAATGTTCTTCACTAGGATTACCAAAAAACCTACTTAAAATACTTATACTAAAAGCTAAGTCGGGTCTGATGCAAATCATTAAGTACATAACAGATCCAATCACATTTGCATAAGGCACTTTAGACATTCTAACATATTCACTTTCAAATTTAGGGCAGCATTCAGAAGACAATTGAAAATGATTAGCAAGAGGTAAAGTAACAGGCCTAAAAATCATACATATTGAATTTCTTCAAAATTTTAATCACATAGTCATGTTGGCTCAAAAATAACAGATTTCCATCCTTATCTCTCTAGATCTACATTCTCAGTATTCTTTTAGCAAAACCAAGATCCTTTATATCAAATTCAGATTTCAACTTTGATTTAATGTTTTCAATCTCAGATTTGTCACAACTTGCAAGCAACATATCATCCACATAAAGTACTAAATATAAAGAATTTTTACCTCCATTGCCTTTGCATTACAGACATGTGTCATATAGACTCCTTTTGAAGCCAAGTTTCAAAATAAAAATGTCAAAACATTTATGCCACTGTCTAGGGGCTTGTTTTAACCCATACAATGATCGTTTCAGCAAACATACAATATTTTCAGGGTTTTCCCTTTCAAAACCAACAGGTTGTTTCATATAAATAACTTCATCTAATTCATCATACAAAAAAGCGGTTTTGACATCTAACCGATCAAGTTCCTATTTAAATTGAGCAACAAAAGCAAGCAGGCATCTGATAATAGTATACTTAGCTACAGGAGAAAAAATTTCAGTGTAATCAACACCCTCCCTTTGGGTAAAGCCTTTTGCAACCAACCTACCTTTGTATCTAACATTTTTACTATCACCTTCTCCTTGCTTTACTTTATAGATCCAGTTACAATCTATCAATTTATGATCTTTGGGTCTATCAACAAGATTCCAAGTATTATTTCCAAGAAGTGAAGGCCTCTCATCTTCCATAGCCTCTACCCATTTCTCTTTCTCCTTACACTTAGTGGCATCCTCATAAGAGTTTGGTTCATTTTCTAATTACTCTTGATAAGTGAACAAAGAAACAAAGTCATCATTGTCAAACCTAGTAGATGGTCTAACATGTCTCCTCTCTCTATCTCTAGTAAGTTGATACTCATCAAGAGGCAAAGGGGGAGAATCCAGCAAATCAGATTGATCAACCACTTGATCAACTTCAGTTTCCAAAATGGGATTGTCATTACCAATACAAGTCTCATCTACTATAGGTGAAGGAGTATCTTGCTCAATGTGAGAAAACTCCACCTCAAAAAAAATATCCTTATCAGTCAAAGCACTTTCCTTTCCCTTTGAAAATGTCATAATAGTTCTATTAAAGACAACATCCTTTCTGATAATGACTCTATACCCTTTCTGAGAGTGAACCCAAAGTCTATACCCTTTTACATTTTCATCATATCCCAAGAACATACATTTGAGTGCTCTAGGTTCAAGTTTACCAACATTTTGATGAGCATAAGCAGCCCAACCAAATATTTTCAGATAAGAATAATTCACAGGATTTTTAGACAAAACAGATTCAGACATATCAAAATTCAAGGCTTTGGTAGGACATCTATTAATAAGAAATACAACGGTTTTAACAGACTCGTCCCAAAATAGTTTAGGCAAGCCAGAACTAAGTAACATTCATCTAACTTTATCTAATAGGGTCCTACTCATTCTCTCACCAATTCCATTTTGTTAAGGGATATAAACAACAGTTCTACGTCTCAAAATACCATGTTCTTTATAGAAATTAGTAAATTCATTATTGCAGAATTCCAAACCATTGTCTGTCCTTAAGGTTTTATTTTGAGATCAGTTTGATTTTCAACTTGAATTTTCCAATCCTTAAAGACAGAAAATGTTTTATCTTTGCTTTTTAGCAAGAAGACCCAAAGTTTTCTTGAAAAATCATTAACAAGAAATATCTTTAACTAGATAAAGTACATACAGTTGCAGGCCCCCATAGATCAGTATGTAGATATTCTAAAATTTGTTTTGATTTATGGGTTCCAGTGGAGAAAGGTAACGTGACTTGTTTACCTATTACACATTGTTCACAAGATCCAAAATCACCAAGATTTAATTTTCCAAAAACTCCTTTTGATTGCAAGTAATTCAGACTTTTCTTACCAATATGACCAAGTCTGTCATGCCACAGTTTTGCAAGTGTAATGTTTTCAGATATGGCAGATGTTCACGAAAATATGTTTCGGATTTAAATCACCGCAAGTATACGGATCGTTAACAAGTAATAAAGTGGAAATTCAAGAATTTCAAGTATCGTTCCCACGATGATTGATTTAACGTGAATTTTTATTATATCGACCTTAACCGAATCTATTAAACTCAAGATAATGATTGTGGTGATTTTATGATAAAATTATGACTAACATGCAAATTAAACTAAAATGACGAATAAAATGCAAAAGTAATGGTTGAATGCAAAAGTTGAAGAAATTAATGTATGAAAAAGCGCACTAGGATCCCGAATCACTAAGCAAAGTTCACTCTTAACCCCTATTTCACAATTTGACAACACGATGAATCGTTTGAAAAATCAATGTTTCTAACATATCCAACAATCTCTTTCGAGTAGAATTGAACCTATCCTAGTATACCATTTGACTATATTTCTATGACAAATGCAATATATAAGAATGCATGTAGTTTTGTAAACACTTAGAGATTCACGTAATGCATATCGGTATATTTCTATCCTCTATGAACAAAACGATGATTTATACCTTGTTGAATTTATTTCCCTTCTTTCGAATGCATGAAATAAACCACCTAAACTCATACAATTATCATGCACTATAATCACGGAGATAAGAAGTGTATATAAATCATTCAAAAATCATCAAATGTGTTTAATTATCAAATTGCAAAATAGAGATAAAGAGATCACAATGCGAGGTTCATCGTTCTCCTAGTACATAAAAAGTCTAGCCTAGCATAATGAAATTAAAACAACAATAAAAGTAATAAAAAGAAAACATCACCAAACAACTCGAAGTTAAAGGTTGAATCTTGGATCTTGAAGTGAAACCCTTGTTCTTGCCCCTTCTCCTTGCTCTTCCATGGTGTTTTCTCCCTAAGAATCCATAAAAATCTAGTTCTGGACGAGGTTTGGGTTAAATAGGATCTCCAAATATCATTCCATAAGTGGTTGGATCGAATAAGGAAACTAAAAATTTTCTCGCACAGAATACACCTTGCGATCGCAAGGAGTATCCTCATGCGATCGCAAGGAACAACCAATTTGCCCGAAAAAAGGACCTATTGAAGTCTGGGCGATCGCATGGTTTTTATACCATGCGATCGCATGGTTTACCCTCAGGACTGCCTTCGGTATTTTGATTATAGCTTTCTCTCCCGATATCCGATTGAGGTGATTCAAAATGCGTTAGAAAGCTTACTTAAAGGCCTACAAATCTTCCAGAAATATCAATCTTCATATTCGAACGTCTTCTATGTCAAAAATGGGTCTCAAACTAAGACTGACAATTCAAAACATAACTTTTTTTGGCTGGAAGTTGATTTGTGATAGTGCTTCGACTCTATTTCATCCATTCGGCTTCTTTCCTCATCCAATTGATGCCCAACACTCTCAAATCTTCATCGTGAGATCGACACAACTTTTTAGTATTTGCAATTGAGTCTTTGAACTTCAACTTTTCCTCTATTTTGGTCCTTTTCGCTCGTTTTCGCATACATTTCATTTCATCCATCAATATAGTCCTACAAACACAATTTCTATAGAATTCAGCCATATTCAAGCATTTATATCAACGATCAATCATATTTTGTGTTATAATTAAGTGCACAAAACGCACTTATCAGCCGAAGCAGTCAAGCCAAGTAAAGGTTTTGCTTTTAAGAAATAAATGTCATGTTTCTTAAGGGAACTTATGAGTAAATAACTGCCCCTAAGAATTTTAATATGTTCTTGACCCATATTTATGTTAAACTCCATGACATCTAACATACCTAAGGACACAAGATTCCTCTTCAAGTTAGGGACATACTTGGTTCCCTTAAGAAATAGTACATTACCATTTTCTAGCAACAATTTTATAGTACCTATTCCTTTTACTTTACAAGTGATGTCATTTCCCATAATGACTTGCCCCCTGTAGTCTTTGCAAGATCCAAAAAACAATTTTTGTTTGGGCACATGTGAAAAGAACAGCTTGAGTCTAAAATCCATTCATCACTCAGTTTTCTTTCCACATTAACAAAGACTAAGTCATTTTCAGTTTCAACTTTAGCTTTATGATACACTAAAGCATTACTCACATCCTCAAGCTTCTTATCTTTCAAATCATTTTGTTTCTTGAAACAATCTTTTGCAAAGTGTCTCAACTTCCCACAGTAGTAACACCTCTTACTTTTAGCATTAGTCTTGGACTTATGCTTATTTTCCAAAACTTTTTCCTTTTACCCATAAACCATCTCTAGTGTGACTATTTCCAGATTCAGATTTTATCTCTAAAGCCTTATTCCTTAAAGCATCTATTATAATGTCCGTGGTGATGTCTTCCCCACCATACTCTAGAGTAACATTGATGTCCTTATATCTGTCACTAACGGAGTTTAACAAAACTATAGCCATCTAATCTTTTGAAAGTCTTTCATTACAGTTGGCCAAGTCTTAGGTAAGTTTTGAAAATTTTTTTAAGTTTTCATCCAAATCAATTGAGGGATCCTTTTTGAAAGAGAAAAATTGTTTTAGCAAGAAACATTTATTTGGAATGGTCTTAGTCACATACTTTGCATGCAGTTTGTTTCATAATTCAAAGGTAGTCTTAGTCTCACCAGTACTTCTTATCACATTTTCAACAAGTATAAGAAGATAGTACTCAATGCATTTCATCAACTTCAGTTCTTTTAGCAAGAGGTAATTCAGCAGGCTAATTATCAGTTATAGCCTTTGCACATTTCATTTGCATCAAGATAGCCTTCATTTTTTGACTCCACATATTGAAATCAATCTTACCATCAAATTGAATTACTTCAAATTTAGCAGAAGCCATGTTAAAACAGAACAGGCATCACAAATAAGAAAAACATTTTTCATAGGTTCATAGAGAAACAACAATGAGAGCACAAATATGTTATACAATATCACAGTTTATCACGTAGCGACAATCAAGATTTTGAAAATATTATGCAATCACAAGATCACAAAGATCAAGAACTCAATGAAAACATAGTAACAGAGATCAAACAACTGTGTTCCGACAGGTCCTTCTACAAGATCCTCCAGGTACACACCCGTTCTTGATTTATCTCATATTCTCAAGGCCTCACAGGAGCCTTTGGACAAAGATTAATATCAAGAGGGTTAAAGTGTACGGTAAATCAAGGGAAAAACAAGGAACCCCAATTTCTGAAAAAATAAATTTACAGAATTAAAAAAAATCTCACCAAGCGAGTTTAAAGAACTCGAATATTTTCTAATCTGGTTTGAAGTAGTTCCAAAAATTTCAGATCTGGAGCAGAGATCCTTCCTCCAAGATCCAAATATCCGTTCTTCAGTCAAGGCTCTGATACCACTATAAGGTCAGGACACACGATATTAAACCAAAGAACAGAAAATGTAAAGTACAGAAGTTGAAGATCAACACAAGAATTGTTTTGACCTAAGCCCCGGAGGTTCGGCGACCACATTAGACGCCTACATCCCCCATTGAGCATCCAACAAGTTGGATAACGCTCAGTTGCACTATACAGCCCTAAATTGGCAACGAAGGTTACAAATTGTTCAATCAATACAAAGAGATAAAAGCAGAACACTTATCTTTCAAACACATCAATAGATCTAGGACGAATCACCAAGAAACTCAACAAAACAACTCTAATACACAACTCACAGTAGAACCTTAGTTCACACAGATATTCACATAGAATATCACAATCAGAGAATGAAACCATCATGATTATAGCCTCAAATCAGAGATTTAAGCTGAGAGATCACGAAGAAGAAAACTATAATGGTTTCTCTCAAAATAGAAGACAGAGTAGTGTGTTCCATCGTCTAAAATGAAACGTTCAAGGCAGATAAAGAGCCTTCCAGAATATTCAGCCAACGGTCAGGATAATTCCACGTGTCATCATCACAATGAATGACAATAAGATAAAATATATTCAATAGAAACACGCCTTTTGTATAAATTCTGGTAGCACAACCATTCAAGCCCAGGCTTCGAATCCCACATATCTAATATGTATCAAAACTGCTAAATCAGTCTCCCCTTTCACCTTTCTAGTTACACTGCCAAAAAGGTGAAAAATTGGTTTGATAAAGCCATGATGCTCGGACTATTGACTTATGGTTGATCATGACCTTAATGTTTTGATTATAACAAACAAGTCTATCTTGTTTACTAACAAATTGAATTGAGTGTTTAAGCCTTCAAAATTATAAAGATTATTATTCACTCTCAAATGAAGTACAAGTGAAGGTTAAACGAGCATTCAAGACAAATCATTCGAAACAATAGTGATTTTCATACGACAATCAAATTGGAACTTAACATAATTGCAAATCAAGATACAAGTCAAAGAGAGGCTCGAAGAGATCAAGAACATTGAAGATAGAGTTATTTATCGAACCTCATTTTTATATGTAAAGGTATAACTCGTCAATATTTAGCAAGTACATAAAGCTCAAATATTTCTCATAAATTCATCACTTGCATAAATTGTTTTGACATGAAAATGATTTTGAAAAATGAACATTTGTAATATATCAAAAACCTTGAAAAATCATTTTCAAACGTCCCTTAAAAGATCACACTTCAACTTTCAATCAAAAAGTTATACTCCGATTTTCAATCTCATATTGGGACAGATTTTTGACATGGACGATGATCTAATTTGAAGATGATTTCTGAAGTAAAGTTGTATCTCTTTGAGTTAGCTTTCCAGACCATTTTGAATCACCTTAATCGGATATTAGGAGAGAAAGATACGATCAAACTACTGAAAGCTGTCCGGCATAAGACTGTCGTACCGGACGTCCGGTACGCTATACCGGACGTCCGGTAAGGCAGATTTTTGGCCAACGGTCATATTTTAAACGGTCCAATTTCCTGACAAAAAATAACGGCTATCTGACTGTCCGATATTTTACCGGACGTCCGGTACGGGTCGTCCGATGCGGCAGAGTTTTGACAGATTTTCATCTATAAATACCCAACTCTCTTCCATTCAATTTCAACACTTATTAGAGATATTTTGAGAGAGTTTTTGGTTGAAAATCTATTGAGCTTACATTGATTTATCTTTCACTTCATTTATTACAAGAATTTCTTGATTGATCCAAAACTTAATTTATCTATTTCATCAAGAAATCAACTTTGCAAGAAAACTTTAGAACTCATCTATTTTCTATCTTGATAAAGGTTTTCTTTGACAACACTTATTGAAGTGTAAATCTCTCTTTATACTTAACTTGTTATTATTTATTAAGAGAGATTAATTGGTTGAAAACTTTAATATATTGAGCCAAACTATTTCATTATCATTCATTCATCAAAGTTTTCCAACATAACACTCGAGCATTATCATTTGCTATCTATTGAAGTGTTTGCCTTCTTCTCTTCTTGTTCTCAACTTTAAATTTATTATTCATTAAGAAGAGAAGATTTCAATTGTAAAATTCATTTTGAATTGTGGATCGTGTTGAAGTCCCTTAAAGATCAACATTGTATAAGGATTGCTGCGCCTTATTATAAGTCACCGTGTGGGTCATATTGAGGTCCCGTAAAGCTCAATAGTGTGGGTCATGTTGAGGTCCCGGAAAGCTCAACATTGTAAAGGATCGATACTCCTTGTTGTAAGTTACCATTATAGTAAAATTGGCCTTACTCGTGACGAAGAGCTTGGTAACGGGGGACGTAGATCATTGCATTTGATCGAACCTCCATAATATATCGTTTGCACTTTCTATCCCTTTTACTTATCGCTTTTATACTTGTGCTTATTATTTAAATTAATCTATTTAGTCTTTACTTGGTTGAATTTAAATTAATTCTTCGAAAAAGTTTCAAAAACCAATTCACCCCCCCCCCCCTCTCTTGGTTAGTTATTCTTGGGCTAACACGGACGATTGTAGGTGCTCAAGACATAATTTTTTTTTTTCATTTTTCTATCATAATAGGCAGTCAAATTCAATTGACTGAAAAAAAATTGAGAAAAAAAAATCAGTTCGCAACAAACTCTAATAAGTAGATAACTAAATCTCATACTGAAATGAATATCAAATAACGCATCAAACAACCAAGTTGAACTCACAGTAATCCACAACCGAACTCCAAGACTCGTTACAAAGTAATCACTCGAATTAAAGTCTCACCAAATGAATCTTGGACCTCGCGCCACCAAACTTGGACATTTACTCTACTCGGTCAAATCGAACCCACCCAAGTTCTTCCCATTCCAAGCATGCAAAAAATAACGCCCTTTCTTCAAGGTCCTCCCCACCAAAACCTAGTCCCAAACTCAATTAGTTCAACTCGAATCCACCAAACACCACCAAAAATTTTTGCCCCATTTCCGAGTAATCTTTCAAAAGAAAACTACTACCCAAGATTAAAACCAAAATCTCATCTAATAATCGCCTTCGTCATCTCATATAAAAAAAAACCCATCTTTAATCCTTCAAATGTAAAACAAGAAGATCCATTTTTCCATCAATTGATATTCTGTTAATTATAAAGAACGTTTTTCTCCTTTTTTTTTTTTTTAATTCCTGGCTTTACGGTGATTAGAGTGGATGCTAAGTGGTGTTCGGGCAAAGGTTTATGTGCTCGCGAAATAAGAGTAACTAGTATTATTTGGCCACAGTGTTTAGGGTCGTTGGATGAAAAGATATTAAATTATTGGTAGCTAAACAACACA
Source organism: Fraxinus americana (assembly GCA_035079005.1). Taxonomy (NCBI): domain Eukaryota; kingdom Viridiplantae; phylum Streptophyta; class Magnoliopsida; order Lamiales; family Oleaceae; genus Fraxinus; species Fraxinus americana. Next base: position 9,426 of record JAVHZT010000200.1, on the reverse strand, counting down.
ATGCCTCTTCTCTATGAGTAATGCTATTCATCCCAACTAGGGTTACAAATACAGTTTAGGTGTCACTAAATGATAGGTTAAATGAAATGTGAAATTAAATGACTTATTTAATCCCACTGGAAATGAATAGCATTACTCCTTATCTATTGACCAAATTTTTGAAAATCCCCTTACTTTTGGAAATAGCACAAAACGTCCATATTTGAAACGTTTAGTGTGAAATACCCCCCCCCCCCCCCCCATGGTCCATTTCTCCAATAAAAATTTATGAAATGACGAATTTATCCCCAATTAAATAAAAAAGGAAGACAAAAATAAAAAAAATTAATTACAGCCGTAGTCCAAAATTTTTTAAAAAATTACATATATTCCCAAATAAATAATTAAAATTTTGAAACTAAACAAAATTTCACTCCCACTTCCTCCTTTCTCTTCCACCACAATTCACCGCCACCACCATGTCCACCCTGGACTCATAAAATCACTCATTTTCAATATTTCATAAAACAACCCTCCGATGATATCAAAACCCAAGTGAACGGTTACCTTAATAAACTTTTACACGACGATACTCTTTTCATGGCTACTAATGAGTTGGAGTCTATAGCCAGTAATTAGTGCGTCTGCCTTCTAGGAATTCTATATGTGTCCCTCGGAGATACTATCTCCTCACCTATCTAGGATTCTCTCCTCCGTATTTAGCCACCTTTGGGACCTGATTACGCCCAAAGACTAACGCGGTAGTTGTAGCACAGATTTTGGGTGTCGTATCCACAGGGAGATGGAAAAATATTTAAAGGATCAAAAATGCTGAATTGTTCTCTCAAATATGTAATAAAATTCAATGTTGAAACGTGAAATTAAAATCAATAATTCGAAGCGGTGAAGCATCGGAATGCCCTCAATTGTATTGGATCAATCATATCAATTATTCATTTTTATAATACAATTAGAGGCTTTCATCCCGCCACTCTAATCGGAAGATATATCATAAAAATCAATTTAATTTACAAATGTAATCCTAGAATTTAGACTTAAGACATATTCGCACAATTTTATTGGAACAAGATCAAAGATCGATCATATTCATCAAGCATAAGGCAGTAATCAATCCGCCAATAAAGTGAAATTGAGATTAAAATTCAACAATTAGTTTAATCTAACGATAGAAAAAGCGTGACTGGATCTATAAAAGATATAATAATTGTTAAACTAATCTCAACAATAAATAATTGAAATTGAAACTCAATAAATAGTTTGATTGAACAATGGAAAAAGTATGACTGAATCCATGAAAAATCTTGTAAATATTAAACCGATTTCAATATAAATTCAAGAGAATAAAAATCTAAATTCTAGCATTATTTGACAATGAAAAGACCAAATTAAATTAATAAAAGACATGAAATCACAAAATTCCAATCGAGTTCCTTCGTAACTTCACCAAAGGTTTTAGTTCTCCACGAGTTTCTTGAGCCAAAGAGGAGAAAAATGACGTATGGGAGCCTTCTTCATATGTATTCTACTGTTAAATATTTGTAAGAGTCGGAAATTAGATGAAAATCACGTCCAAATTGGTTTCCAAAAGAGTTCTAATCGAATAAGGAAAGTTCCTTTTGCGCGCGAATTTTTTGTCTCTGCACAGCAGTCAGTAATGTGGTTATAACTTTCCCTTCTGATATCTGATTTAGATTCAAGATGAGTTGGAAAGATAATTCGAAGAGCTACAACGTTGATAGAAATACATCTTTTCCAATTCGGACTTTTACTATACCAAAAATGGGTCTCAATTTTTAGCTAAAAATCTGGAATATATCTTGTGCGAGTTGGAAATTGATTTTGATAATATTCCATTCCTTTTTGACTTCTAATTGCTTCCAATCGACCATTAGCACTCTTGAACCTTCATCGTGAGTCCCGACATAATTTTTGAGTATTTGCATTTTAGTCCTTGAACTTTCGCTTTCTTCAATTCTGGTCATTTTTCACTTGTTTCTCTTTATTTCCACTACATTCATCACTTGTCCTATAAAACATGAATTACATAAAATTAAGTTATATTCCAACATATTAATCAACAATTGCTCATGTTTTGATAGTAAAATAAGTATGTAAAAATGTATTTATCAAACTCCCCCAAACTTGAATTATTGTTTGTCCTCAAATAACAACAATATAACTTGACTCTACAAACAACACGGTTTAACAATATGTCGTATCTCATGTTTGAAATTTGGTAGTCAGACAAATGAACAATTACAACAATATAAAAATTAAATCAGCATCCACCTGTTATATGCATAACCTGACGTGTGTGTGTGAAAACCCATATCAACATCTTAAGATTATGATTGGTTCAATCCCTGACCCATAGTAGTCCAATATATCCTTTCCGCCCTCGAGAGATTTACACACCCCCAAACTTATGATTTTCACTCATTTTTTCCGGGGTGCATCCTAGGTTCAACTTTTCATTACTATTCCTTACCATCTCGTAGTTTGGATAAGCCTTACTCCTACAAGTTCACACTTCAATAAATCGAGATTTTCCTATATTTTTGATTGTTTCTACCATTGAGATTAGACTAGGTTACTTGCTTCTCATCAAAGGTAAAGTTTTGTCAACTGGATGTCTGGGGCTTAATCATTGTATTTGAATAGAATTTTTTTTTTTTTTCATTTTCATATTTTCTCCATCTCTCTGTTTTTTTTTTTTTTTTTTAGCATCTTCTCATTTGCTTTCTGTATAATCCATGTAGCAAGCTTTAGACCGATGGCTCCCAAATCAGATAACCATAGGGCATCAGGTTTTAAATCACCCTCACAGGCTTAATTACCCGAGTTATATAAGCTCGAAAAGATGCTTCAATGTACTCAAAGATTAGTGCAATGCCCCTTTTTTTTTAGATATCCAATCTCTAAAACTAGCCTCTAACTTAAAACTTTCACCTCGTTTTCTCTGAATAGGTTTCAGAAAATCCACACAAGGTTTTCATGCATGAAATCCCTATTCATCTCAGTGTTTCCCTGTAACAGTTCAATCATCTCCAAACTAACCTATAATTGGATTTATGGAATATGGCACTAGAGGTTATTTGGTTGTATCACTATATTCCACTATCCACTACATACTGAACCGCATCACTAACTTAAAATGCTAACATAAGCGTCGTGCGTAAAAAATGTCAAGTTGTACATAAACAAGTATAAACTAATCCAATAATGCACTATTTCATCATTCACAGCTGATACTTATCCCAATGATTCTCAAAAAATTTGAAACTCTATGATATTACTTATGCAAATTCACAACAAAATCCAACAGAATCTTTCCCCCAACTAAATTTTGCATTATCCTCAATGCATAAACATGATAGACAAATGAAGGGAATGATAAATATCACATAATAGTGCAGTGAAGCAACATAAACTTAAAGTGTAAGAGCCGAAAGCACTCAATGGAATGGTAAAGCAAAGAAAATGACAAAATTAACTAGAATAAAATGCAAAAGTAAAAGGCAGAAGAAAAAGAACGAACTCCCTTTGAGTTGCCTCCTAAGCAGCGCCTTTGTTTATTGTCTTTGACTCGACCTAATGTTTCCTCCCTAGCCTGCATCCAGTAAGTGTGGTTTCAATTTTCTTTGCAATGTACTAAGCTCCTTGGACATAAGTACTAGTGATGTTCCTCCGCCTCCATCAAATACATGCGTGAGATAACCAGAAGAGAGCTCAGAATCAGGAGTAGGGACCTGCAAGACAAAAGGTAAAGTTCTCTCATTAGAAACTGGCAATTTAAATTAAGAACTATTACCTGACTCTTGATCATCTATCTCAAGATGTTTATTGATGATGAAGTCTACTCCATCCGATTCTAGAGTTTCCTGTGCTGGTCCAAGGAACATACTATCAGTAACTTCTTGAGTGAGTGTAGCAATCATGTGTGTTTGATGACACTTGTCATCCTCCTCTAACTGTTTAGTGATATGAAAAATGTTGACTTTTAGAGTCATATTCCCAAATGATAGTTTCATAAGACCATTCCTACAATTAATCAGAGTATTAGCAGTAGCAAGGAAAGGTCTACCAAGAATGATAGAAATTTTAGAGTCAACATTCACATCATCTTTTACATCCAACACCAAGAAATCCACGGGATAGTAAAATTTATCAATTTGAATCAAGACATCCTCAACTACTCCCCTGGGTCTAACAATGGACCTATCAGCTAATTGTAAAACCACAGATATAGGCTTCATCTCACCCAAACCTAATGACAGGTAAATAGCATAAGGCATGAGATTGACACTAGCCCCTAAATCTAGAAGAGCTTGTCCAAACTCATGAGTCCCAATGATACAAGATACAGTAGGACAACCAAGGTCCTTATACTTAGGTAGGACACTTTGTTCAATCACTGCACTCACTTGCTCGGTCAAGAAAGCAGTTTTCTTGACATTGTGTTTCCTTTTGATAGTGCATAAATCCTTAAGGACTTTAGCATACATAGGGATCCGTGAAATTACATGCAAAAAGAGCAAATTGATTTTTACATGCTTTAGATGCTCTAAGACTTCACTATGTTGACCAGCAGATTTTGAGGTGGACTTAAGAGCTAGTGGGAAAGGTGCTCTCACTGGATTTGTCATCACTTCCTCCATAGGGCTACTCTCTTCAGGCTCACTGGACTCTTTCTTAGTTTCCATAGGTCTAGAGGTTGGTTTTATGACTTTCCCTGACCTAGTGATTATGGCATTTACCCCCCTAAGATTGTTTACATTAGATCCTGAAGTTTGTGCCAAGTATTGTCCCTTAGGGTTAGGTTGAGATTGAGCCAGAAATTTTCCACGTTCCTCTACAGCTAAGGTACTAGTTAGTTTGGAGATATGATTCTTGATTTCCTTATGATCCTCAACAATTTGGGTAATCATAGTCTCGAATTTTTAATTTGTTTTCCCCTGTGCCTCCATGAAAGCATGCAATGTATCTTCTAAAGAATTTCTAGATGACATGGGTTGGTATGAGGGTGTATTGTAAGCTCTATTCGTTTGGGCGGGTTGCTGGTTTTCAGCTTTCCAACTAAAATTGGGATGATTTCGCCATCCTGGGTTGTAGCTTTCGGATAAAGTGGAATAGGATTTGTTACACGTACCTAAGGCATTGCAATATTCTTCATGAACCCCCCTTATCTCAACGAGAGTAGAATAATTTTGCGCTGGATGACCAATTCCACCACACACATCACAAGGTCTAGAAGACTCAACACGAGCTACAGTAGATGTAGGCTTTGAACTACTAGTGCGTAGGTTCTCAATTTCTCTAGTTAGGGCTTCTACCTTAGCTCTAAGATTGTCTTCTTCCCTAAGATGGTAGATGCCTGCACTAGAAGGATTTCCTATGGCTCGTGACCTATTGGTGCTATCAGTGGCACTAGGGCCAGTCCAGGTATGGGCTTTCTCAGCTAAGTCATCTAAATATCCTATAGCCTCATCTGGATCTTTTTGTAGGAAATCACCATTACACATCATTTCAACAAACTGACGCTCTCTAGATGTTAACCCTTCATAGAAATAGCTCACGATACGCCAACTCTCATAACCATGGTGCGGACAAAGAGCTTGGAGTTCTTTATACCTTTCCCACGCTTGATATAAAGTTTCACTCTCCTTTTGGATAAAAGAAGATATCTGCTTTTTCAAAGCAGTAGTTTTGTGGTGGGGAAAGTATTTGTCAAAGAATGCTTGGGTCATTTCAGCCCAAGTTCCAAACGAACGCGGTCTCAATGAATACAACCAGCTCTTAACCCTTTCCTTAAGAGAAAATGGGAAGAATTTGAGCCTAATTGCATCCATTGTACCATGTTGATTGTGGAAGGTTGTTACAACCTCCTCGAATTCCCTAACATGCACATACGGGTTCTCATTTTCAAGTCCATGGAAATTACGAAGAAGTTGAATCATTCCAAGTTTAAAATTTACACGTGGCATGTTGGGTGGAAACATAATACATGAAGGTGTAGATGTACGTTTGGGGTGCAGATAATCATGTAAAGTTCTATACGGTACATCTTGGTCACTGTCAGACATTGTGTTATGTGATGTGGTGTCAGTTTTAACAGATGCAGAATCAAAAGCAGGGTTAAAAAAATGTTCAAACTCTGTGGCGGGTCTGTCCGTAGATCGTCCTCATTCTCTTTGATATCTGCTCATAGAAAAAGTAAACGAAAATAATGAAAAGAGGAAAAATACAATAAAGAAAATTAAACAAACTAAAAATAAAATAAAAGGAACGATGTCACCCTTTTGTAGTCGATCCTTGCGTATTTTGTACCGTCTCCCCGGCAACGGCGCCAAAATTTGATTACGCCCAAAGAATAACGCGATAGTTGTAGCACAGCTTTGGGGTGTCGTATCCACAGGGAGATGGAAGAATATTTAAAGGATCAAAAATGCTGAATTGTTCTCTCAAATGTGTAATAAAATTCAATGTTGAAACGTGAAATTAAAATCAATAATTCGAAGCGGTGAAGCGTCGGAATTCCCTCAATTGGATTGGATCAATCATATCAATTATTCATTTTTATAACACAATTAGAGGCTTTCATCCCGACACTCTAATCGGAAGATATATTGTGAAAATCAATTTAATTTACAAATGTAATCCTAAAATTTAGACTTAAGACATATTCGCACAATTTTATTGGAACAAGATCAAAGATCAACCATATACATTAAGCATAAGGCAGTAATCAATCTGCTAATAAAGTGAAATTGAGATTAAAATTCAACAATTAGTTTAATCTAACGATAGAAGAAGCGTGATCGGATCTATGAAAGATATAATCATTGTTAAACCAATCTCAATAATAAATAATTGAAATTGAAATTCAATAAATAGTTCGATTGAATAATGGAAAAAGCATGACTGAATCCATGAAAAATCTTGTACATATTAAACCGATTTCAATATAAATTCAAGAGAATGAAAATCTAAATTCTAACATTATTTGATAATGAGAAGATCAAATTAAATGAATAAAAGACATGAAAACACCAATTCCAATCGAGTTCCTTCGTAGCTTCACCAAGGGTTTTAGTTTTCCATGAGTTTCTTGAGCCAAAGAGGAGAAAAATAGTGTATGGGGCCCTTCTTCATATGTATTCTGCTGTTAAGTATTTGTAAGAGTCGGAAATTAGATGAAAATCACATCCAAATTGGTTTCCAAAAGAGTTCTAATCGAATAAGGAAAGTTCCTTTCGCGCGGGGATTTTTTGTCTCTGCACAGTAGTTAGTAATTTGGTTATAACTTTCTCTTCTGATATCTGATTTAGATGATTCAAGATGCATTGGAAAGATAACTTGAAGAGCTACAACTTTGTTACATCTTTTCCAATTCGGACTTTTACTATACCAAAAATGGGTCTCAATTTTCGGCTAAAAATCTGGAATATATCTTGTGCGAGTTGGAAATTGATTTTGATAATATTCCATTCCTTTTTTACTTCTAATTGCTTCCAATCGACAATTAGCACTCTTGAACCTTCATCGTGAGTCCCGACATAATTTTTGAGTATTTGCACTTTAGTCCTTGAACTTTCACTTTCTTCCATTCTGGTCATTTTTCACTTGTTTCTCCTTATTTCCGTTACATTCATCACTTGTCCTACAAAACATGAATTGCATAGAATTAAGCTATATTCCAACATATTAATCAATAATTGCTCATATTTTGACAGTAAAATATGTATGTAAAAACGTACTTATCAGGACCCCGACTCCGCCGTTCGTTCCACCTATGTTGACACAATAACCTCCATTACCACCCTCATAACAGAGCCTCCTTTCTTTGCTATTCTCAAGCCCCCTGTTGACCCTTTTTTCCACTCGCAAGACTAGAATTCACAGATTGGTTCTTTGTTGTGCCTAGCGGTCGTTGTGGAAGGGGTTAGGGGCTTAAGGGAAATAGATAAACAATTGATGTAATAATTGTTGTAATGGGAATGGTGGGTGAAGGGGGTTGGGGGTTAGATGACACAAACAATTGCTGTAATAATTTTAGAGTGAAGGAGAACCAAAGAGTGGAGAGTGAAAAATGAAAATGGAGAACCAAACAATGCAGAGATGATGACAATGAAGATGAATGGTGGTAGTGGGAGAGAAAGGAGGAAGAGGGAGTGAATTTATTTAAGTTTTCAATTTTTAATTATTTATTTGAGACTTATTTGTAATTTTTCAAAAAATTTGTGATTATGTAATTAGTTTTTTTTTTTTTTTTTCTTCCCTTCCTTTTGTTTTATTTATTAGGAATTAGTTTTTTATTTACTTCCCTTCTTTTTGTCTTTTCATAAATCTTTATTAGGAAAATGGGCGATAGTGAGTATTTCACACTAAATGTTTTAAACAGGGACGTTTTGTAATATTTTCAAAATGTAGGAGTTTCGACAGTTTGGCCAATAGGTATGTGGCATCATTTTGTTTAGCTATTATTGGTAGAGTAATGTCATCTGTACATCATTGTGTATAAAATTGTGTACATTGAAAGAGATAGAAAAAAATATATGATAATTTTTTTTTCTCTTTTTTCATGTCATGTATCACTGTACATCATTATGTATACAATGATGTACAAATAACATTACTCTTGTAAAAATAATGTACAAATGTCATTACTTTGTGCACTTGTTTGAGACTACAAGAGAGAAGGTTTTGGAGGGTAAAGTTTAGTGACTGTATCAAATCATTTTCATGTTCAATGAGTAAAGCATATGAAAGTATAAGTTCAGTGACTAATGAAACATTGTAAGTGAGTGATAACGTACAACATGTTAAATTTCAATGATCGCTCAAAAATATTTTAAACTTCAGTAATCACTCGAAAGCATTTTAAAATTTGAGTAAGCATGACGAAAGAATAAGCTCAAGACTAATGAAACATTTAACTAATTGGTTTTGATATAATAGTTAAGCGATACGTGATTACTTTAATGTAAGGAATTGAGAAAATAGCACTAGAAGTCTCAATTTATTGCTTTGTTGCAATATGATCTCCTTCTTTTCGCTTTTGTTCTACTGATAGTCTCAGATGATGTCTACAATCCAAATTGCCATTAATACTAAAATTCCTAAGATGTGTGTACGGAAGCTTCTAAGAGGCTGGTGTTTTCAAAGTGAACACATTTTGAAAATCAAAATGTAGCTCCCGACATTTTCTAATGCAGCTTGCTATTAAAAAACCATTTCTTCCATGCACGATGTACAGAAAATAAATCTTCGCAGAAGTATTCTAATATCGATTTTGTGTCAAAAAATTGATGACAATTAGTTATGGCAATGGACCTAGATAAGCCTAGTCGGCTAAGCTCAATTTTACACTCATATCAACTCTTTGCTAAAAAGTGTAAATCACAAGCACACGGATCACAGTCAATT